>JAMFTG010001708.1:35000-44348 GCA_023974075.1 Chaenocephalus aceratus
ATGTGCTTTTTATTATCACCGGTCTGTTATGAGGAAATGCCTCTAACTTCTATCAGAGATTTAAAAATCACAAACTGAATTGGGAGTTGAAGTTACAACTTAGTGTACTAAATGTAAAACTGTGAATTAGAGTTTCACATTAGAACACGATCACAGCAGGATGTGTTTAGTGTGATTATAATGTGGAACGAGAGAAGGTAAACCCTGCATCAGTCTGGACCTATTGCTCTTCAGAGAAACTGATGCCACCTTTTGGACTGGGACACTTCAAAGACACCTGCGCTCTCCTCTCCGGCTTCAGAGGTGAGGCTGCACCATGCCTCACTCTCTCTCAGGCAGGAACACACCTCTCACTGATATCAGAACACTTCAGGATTGCTCCAACAGATCAGAGAGTCTGAACTGAAGCAGCCGTTCATTGAACCTGGTTCTTCAGTTGGTGGATCTGAGCCGAGCGGTGAACTCACACAGACTCAATAACTTGGTTAGGTCACTTAGTGGGTCTGAGTCATTTCCCGGAATAAATGATCAGCCCTCGCCGACTCCTACACTGTGTTTTAACATGTTCTTACTTAGTTCAGTTTGTATTTGACTGTATTGACTTGTTTAAAGTGACATTAGTTGCAGGTTGACTCGTAACATCTGTCCAGGAGCTACAGGTGAAAAAGAGCCTCTTGCACATTGACAGAAATGTTGATGTGCACTGTCCCTTTAAATAAGACCTCTCTGAGACCTTTGGAGGCGGGGGACAACGCGGCCCTCTTGATGGCGTACGTCTTCAGGCATCTCTCGAACATGTCGTCCCACAGCTCCACGATGCCATCCTTCCCCCCCGTCACAAAGCCCTGGACAGTGAACGCACCACGAGACCAGAAACAAAAACAGAGGCAGAAATGAAGTGTATTCATACGGCACTGATCAACACAAGGCTTTACACATGGAAGACTTTAAGAGCCTTGAGACACATATTATTACATGGCATTTTAAAACACTCATTTAAAAGCAAAGATAATAAAACATGAATAACAGGGACATGAATAAAAGCTACAGTGCAGTGTGAGATATGAATAGTTCAATTAGAGGAAAAAGAAAAGTCTTCTTGCTGGATCTAAAAGTAGTCTTCGTTGCAGAGGACCTGCAGGTTTCTGGGAGTTTGTTCCAGATGTTTGGAGCATAATAACTAAACTTCTCCAGGTTTAGATCTGACTCTGGGGACAGGGAGCAGACCAGAAGACCTGAGAGATCTGACTCTGGGGACAGGGAGCAGACCAGAAGACCTGAGAGATCTGACTCTGGGAGACAGGGAGCAGACCAGAAGACCTGAGAGATCTGACTCTGGAGACAGGGAGCAGACCAGAAGACCTGAGAGATCTGACTCTGGGGACAGGGAGCAGACCAGAAGACCTGAGAGATCTGACTCTGGGACAGGGAGCAGACAGAAGACCTGAGAGATCTGACTCTGGGGACAGGGAGCAGACCAGAAGACCTGAGAGATCTGACTCTGGGGACAGGGAGCAGACCAGAATACCTGAGAGATCTGATTCTGGGGACAGGGAGCAGACCTGAGAGACCTGAGAGATCTGACTCTGGGACAGGGAGCAGACCAGAAGACCTGAGAGATCTGATTCTGGGGACAGAGAGCAGACCTGAAGACCTGAGAGATCTGACTCTGGGGACAGAGAGCAGACCTGAAGACCTGAAAAACCTGACTCTGGAGACAGAGAGCAGACCTGAAGACCTGAAAACCTGACTCTGGAGACAGAGAGCAGACCAGAAGACCTGAGAGATCTGACTCTGGTGACAGGGAGCAGACCAGAAGACCTGAGAGATCTGACTCTGGGGACAGGGAGCAGACCAGAAGACCTGAGAGATCTGACTCTGGGGACAGAGAGCAGACCAGAAGACCTGAGAGATCTGACTCTGGGGACAGGGAGCAGACCAGAAGACCTGAGAGATCTGACTCTGGGGACAGGGAGCAGACCAGAATACCTGAGAGATCTGATTCTGGGGACAGAGAGCAGACCTGAGAGACCTGAGAGATCTGACTCTGGGGACAGGGAGCAGACCAGAAGACCTGAGAGATCTGATTCTGGGGACAGAGAGCAGACCTGAAGACCTGAGAGATCTGACTCTGGGGACAGAGAGCAGACCTGAAGACCTGAAAAACCTGACTCTGGAGACAGAGAGCAGACCTGAAGACCTGAAAACCTGACTCTGGAGACAGAGAGCAGACCTGAAGACCTGAAAACCTGACTCTGGAGACAGAGAGCAGACCTGAAGACCTTAAAACCTGATTCTGGAGACAGAGAGCAGACCTGAAGACCTTAAAACCTGACTCTGGAGACAGAGAGCAGACCAAAAGACCTGAGAGTTATGGATGGTTCATCATTTAGCAGTTGGTCAGAAATGTATTTTGGGCCCAAAACATTCAATGCTTTATAAACCAGCAGCAGTATTTAGAAATTCGTTGACACAGGAACCAGTATAAAGACTTCAGAACTGGACTGATCCTCTTTCTTAGTGTCAGAGAGGAACCAGTATAAAGGACTTCAGAACTGGACTGATCCACTTTCTTAGTGTCAGTGAGGAACCAGTGTAAAGACTTCAGAACTGGACTGATCCACGTTCTTAGTGTCAGAGAGGAACCAGTGTTACAGACTTCAGACTGGACTGATCCTCTTTCTTAGTGTCAGAGAGGAACCAGTGTAAAGACTTCAGAACTGGACTGATCCACGTTCTTAGTGTCAGAGAGGGAACCAGTTGTAAGACCTTCAGAACTGGACTGATCCTCTTTTCTTAGTGTTAGTGAGGAAACCAGTGTAAAGACTTCAGAACTGGACTGATCCACGTTCTTAGTGTCAGAGAGGAACCAGTGTAAAGACTTCAGAACTGGACTGATCCTCTTTCTTAGTGTAGAGAGGAACCAGTGTAAAGACCTCAGAACTGGACTGATCCTCTTTCTTAGTGTCAGTGAGGAACCAGTGTACAGACCTCAGAACTGGACTGATCCTCTTTCTTAGTGTCAGAGAGGAACCAGTGTAAAGACTTCAGACTGGACTGATCCACTTTCTTAGTGTCAGTGAGGAACCAGTGTAAAGACCTCAGAACTGGACTGATCCACTTTCTTAGTGTCAGAGACGAACCAGTGTAAAGACCTCAGAACTGGACTGATCCTCTTTCTTAGTGTCAGAGAGGAACCAGTGTAAAGACTTCAGAACTGGACTGATCCTCTTTCTTAGTGTCAGAGAGGAACCAGTGTAAAGACCTCAGAACTGGACTGATCCTCTTTCTTAGTGTCAGTGAGGAACCAGTGTAAAGACCTCAGAACTGGACTGATCCTCTTTCTTAGTGTCAGAGAGGAACCAGTGTAAAGACCTCAGAACTGGACTGATCCTCTTTCTTAGTGTCAGAGAGGAACCAGTGTAAAGACTTCAGATCTGGACTGATCCACTTTCTTAGTGTCAGTGAGGAACCAGTGTAAAGACCTCAGAACTGGACTGATCCACTTTCTTAGTGTCAGAGAGGAACCAGTGTAAAGACCTCAGAACTGGACTGATCCTCTTTCTTAGTGTCAGAGAGGAACCAGTGTAAAGACCTCAGAACTGGACTGATCCACTTCTTAGTGTCAGAGAGGAACCAGTGTAAAGACTTCAGAACTGGACTGATCCTGTTTTCTTAGTGTCAGAGGAGGAACCAGTGTAAAGACTTCAGAACTGGACTGATCCTCTTTCTTAGTGTCAGAGAGGAAACCAGTGTAAAGACCTCAGAACTGGACTGATCCTCTTTCTTAGTGTTAGTGAGGAACCAGTGTAAAGACCTCAGAACTGGACTGATCCTCTTTCTTAGTGTCAGAGAGGAACCAGTGTAAAGACTCAGAACTGGACTGATCCACTTTCTTAGTGTCAGTGAGGAACCAGTGTAAAGACCTCAGAACTGGACTGATCCACTTTCTTAGTGTCAGAGAGGAACCAGTGTAAGGACCTCAGAACTGGACTGATCCTCTTTCTTAGTGTCAGGAGAGGAACCAGTGTAAAGACCTCAGAACTGGACTGATCCACTTTCTTAGTGTCAGAGAGGAACCAGTGTAAAGACCTCAGAACTGGACTGATCCACTTCTTAGTGTCAGAGAGGAACCAGTGTAAAGACTTCAGAACTGGACTGATCCTCTTTCTTAGTGTCAGAGAGGAACCAGTGTAAAGACTTCAGAACTGGACTGATCCTCTTTCTTAGTGTCAGAGAGGAACCAGTGTAAAGACCTCAGAACTGGACTGATCCTCTTTCTTAGTGTCAGTGAGGAACCAGTGTAAAGACCTCAGAACTGGACTGATCCTCTTTCTTAGTGTCAGTGAGGAACCAGTGTAAAGACCTCAGAACTGGACTGATCCTCTTTCTTAGTGTCAGAGAGGAACCAGTGTAAAGACTTCAGAACTGGACTGATCCACTTCTTAGTGTTAGTGAGGAACCAGTGTAAAGACCTCAGAACTGGACTGATCCACTTTCTTAGTGTCAGTGAGGAACCAGTGTAAAGACCTCAGAACTGGACTGATCCTCTTTCTTAGTGTCAGAGAGGAACCAGTGTAAAGACCTCAGAACTGGACTGATCCACTTTCTTAGTGTCAGAGAGGAACCAGTGTAAAGACTTCAGAACTGGACTGATCCTCTTTCTTAGTGTTAGTGAGGAACCAGTGTAAAGACCTCAGAACTGGACTGATCCTCTTTCTTAGTGTTAGTGAGGAACCAGTGTAAAGACCTCAGAACTGGACTGATCCCACTTTCTTAGTGTTAGTGAGGAACCAGTGTAAAGACCTCATAAACTGGACTGATCCTCTTTCTTAGTGTCAGTGAGGGACCAGTGGTAAAGACTTCAGAACTGGACTGATCCACTTTCTTAGTGTTAGTGAGGAACCAGTGTAAAGACCTCAGAACTGGACTGATCCACTTTCTTAGTGGTCAGTTGAGGAACCAGTGTAAAAGACCTCAGAACTAGACTGATCCTCTTTCTTAGTGTTAGTGAGGAACCAGGTGTAAAGACCTCAGAACTGGACTGATCCACTTTCTTAGTGATCAGTGAGGAACCAGTGTAAAGACTTCAGAACTGGACTGATCCTCTTTCTTAGTGTCAGAGAGGAACCAGTGTAAAGACTTCAGAACTGGACTGATCCTCTTTCTTAGTGTCAGAGAGGAACCAGTGTAAAGACCTCAGAACTGGACTGATCCACTTTCTTAGTGTCAGAGAGGAACCAGTGTAAAGACCTCAGAACTGGACTGATCCTCTTTCTTAGTGTCAGAGAGGAACCAGTGTAAAGACCTCAGAACTGGACTGATCCACTTCTTTCAGTGTCAGTGAGGAACCAGTGTAAAGACCTCAGAACTGGACTGATCCACTTTCTTAGTGTCAGAGAGGAACCAGTGTAAAGACCTCAGAACTGGACTGATCCACTTTCTTAGTGTCAGTGAGGAACCAGTGTAAAGACCTCAGAACTGGACTGATCCACTTTCTTAGTGTCAGAGAGGAACCAGTGTAAAGACCTCAGAACTGGACTGATCCTCTTTCTTAGTGTCAGAGGAACCAGTGTAAAGACTTCAGAACTGGACTGATCCTCTTTCTTAGTGTTAGAGAGGAACCAGTGTAAAGACCTCAGAACTGGACTGATCCTCTTTCTTAGTGTTAGAGAGGAACCAGTGTAAAGACCTCAGAACTGGACTGATCCTCTTTCTTAGTGTTAGAGAGGAACCAGTGTAAAGACCTCAGAACTGGACTGATCCACTTTCTTAGTGTTAGAGAGGAACCAGTGTAAAGACCTCAGAACTGGACTGATCCTCTTTCTTAGTGTTAGAGAGGAACCAGTGTAAAGACCTCAGAACTGGACTGATCCACTTTCTTAGTGTTAGTGAGGAACCAGTGTAAAGACCTCAGAAACTGGACTGATCCTCTTTCTTAGTGTCAGAGAGGAACCAGTGTAAAGACCTCAGAACTGGACTGATCCACTTTCTTAGTGTCAGAGAGGAACCAGTGTAAAGACCTCAGAACTGGACTGATCCTCTTTCTTAGTGTCAGTGAGGAACCAGTGTAAAGACTTCAGAACTGGACTGATCCTCTTTCTTAGTGTTAGAGAGGAACCAGTGTAAAGACCTCAGAACTGGACTGATCCTCTTTCTTAGTGTTAGAGAGGGAACCAGTGTTAAAGACCTCAGAACTGGACTGATCCTCTTTCTTAGTGTTAGAGAGGAACCGTGTAAAGGACCCTCAGAACTGGACTGATCCACTTTCTTAGTGTTAGAGAGGAACCAGTGTAAGACCTCAGGAACTGGACTGATCCTCTTTCTTAGTGTTAGAGAGGAACCAGTGTTAAGACCTCAGAACTGGACTGATCCACTTTCTTAGTGTTAGTGAGGAACCAGTTGTAAAGACCTCAGAACTGGACTGATCCTCTTTCTTAGTGTCAGAGGAGGAACCAGTGTAAAGACCTCAGAACTGGACTGATCCATTTTCTTAGTGTCAGAGAGGAACCAGTGTAAAGACCTCAGAACTGGACTGATCCTCTTTCTTAGTGTTAGAGAGGAACCAGTGTAAAGACCTCAGAACTGGACTGATCCACTTTCTTAGTGTTAGTGAGGAACCAGTGTAAAGACCTCAGAACTGGACTGATCCTCTTTCTTAGTGTTAGTGAGGAACCAGTGTAAAGACTTCAGAACTGGACTGATCCTCTTTCTTAGTGTCAGTGAGGAACCAGTGTAAAGACCTCAGAACTGGACTGATCCACGTTCTTAGTGTCAGTGAGGAACCAGTGTAAAGACCTCAGAACAGGACTGATCCACTTCTTAGTTAGTCAGGAACCAGTGTAAAGACCTCAGAACTGGACTGATCCTCTTTCTTAGTGTCAGTGAGGAACCAGTGTAAAGACCTCAGAACTGGACTGACTCTTTCTTAGTGTCAGTGAGGAACCAGTGTAAAGACCTCAGAACTGGACTGATCCTCTTTCTTAGTGTCAGTGAGGAACCAGTGTAAAGACCTCAGAACTGGACTGATCCACTTTCTTAGTGTTAGTGAGGAACCAGTGTAAAGACCTCAGAACTGGACTGATCCACTTTCTTAGTGTTAGTGAGGAACAGTGTAAGACCTCAGAACTGGACTGATCCACTTCTTAGTGTTAGTGAGGAACCCAGTGTAAATACCTCATAACTGGACTGATCCACTTTCTTAGTGTCAGTGAGGAACCAGTGTAAAGACCTCAGAACCTGGACTGATCCACTTTCTTAGTGTTAGTGAGGAACCAGTGTAAAGACCTCAAACTGGACTGATCCAATTTCTTAGTGTTAGTGAGGAACCAGTGTAAAGACTTCAGATCTGGAATGATCCACTTTCTTAGTGTCAGAGAGGGAACCAGTGTAAAGACTTCAGAAACTGGACTGATCCACTTTCTTAGTGTCAGAGAGGAACCAGTGTAAAGACCTCAGAACTGGACTGATCCACTTTCTTAGTGTCAGTGAGGAACCAGTGTAAAGACCTCAGAACTGGACTGATCCTCTTTTCTTAGTGTCAGAGAGAACCGGTCTAGAGACTTCAGAACTGGACTTGATCCTCTTCTTAGTGGTCAGTGAGGGAACCAGTGTAAAGACCTCAGAACTGGACTGATCCTCTTTCTTAGTGTCAGAGAGGAACCCAGTGTAAAGACCTCAGAACTGGACTGATCCACTTTCTTAGTGTCAGAGAGAACCAGTGTAAAAGACCTCAGAACTGGACTGATCCTCTTTCTTAGTGTCAGTGAGGAACCAGTGTACAGACCTCAGAACTGGACTGATCCTCTTTCTTAGTGTCAGAGAGGAACCAGTGTAAAGACCTCAGAACTGGACTGATCCACTTTCTTAGTGTTAGAGAGGAACCAGTGTAAAGACTTCAGAACTGGACTGATCCTCTTTCTTAGTGTCAGTGAGGAACCAGTGTAAAGACTTCAGAACTGGACTGATCCTCTTTCTTAGTGTCAGTGAGGAACCAGTGTAAAGACCTCAGAACTGGACTGATCCTCTTTCTTAGTGTCAGTGAGGAACCAGTGTAAAGACTTCAGAACTGGACTGATCCTCTTTCTTAGTGTCAGAGAGGAACCAGTGTAAAGACCTCAGAACTGGACTGATCCACTTTCTTAGTGTTAATGAGGAACCAGTGTAAAGACCTCAGAACTGGACTGATCCTCTTTCTTAGTGTCAGAGAGGAACCAGTGTAAAGACCTCAGAACTGGACTGATCCACTTTCTTAGTGTTAATGAGGACTCGAGCAGCGTTCAGTCATAAAGTCTAAACTCTGCTGCAGCTCTCAGTGTAGAGAGTGAAATATAATGTAACTCTACCCTCAGTCTGAGTCTTTACTCTCAAAGTATTGACAAGTGTATTGGTATTTAAGTGTGACCTTGTCCAGGGAGCACATGGCGAACACGGGCCCGTCGTGGGCTTTGATGGTCTTGATGAGCGTGGTGTCTCTCCAGATGTAGACGTCTCCGTTGGTCGCTCCCGAGAACACCAGGTCCTCCGATCGACCGTAAACACGCCGACATCATCGTCTCTGCTTCCCCAGGTTCCCAAAGATCCCCCGTTTAAACGTGAGGCCGCCCCCTGCAGGACGGGAGGCGTTACTCAGGACCACAGAACAACACGGAATCCGACACTGAGAGGTTCTACATAACTGGTTCCTAACGGTCTCTATCATCAGGAGCTCAGCAGCTAGTCCTCCTCCAACAGAGCAACATGATATATATATAGGACATGAAAACAGATAAAACAGATCAAATAGTGCAAGAGAATGTTTGGAGATGTGCAAGTTTAATACAAATAAAATAGAATAGTGCAAGAAGAGTCTAGAAACAACCCTTTATGATATATAAAATAATTAGCAAAATTGCAAGATGTATGCACTGCAGCTGATGGATCAAACCCAGGTAGACTCAGGTGAGTGGGGGGGGGGTACCTGAGTGCTGCCAGAAACTTGATGTGCTTGATGCCGACCGTCACCAGCTTGTCCATCCTGAACGGTTGCTCCTCACCACGAACGTCTTCTCTTTGTGACCCCTGCAGACCACAGAGGTAAACACTCTTACCCTCGCATTATATTACTATAACAGGTGTAGAGGTGTAGAGGAGTACAGGTATAGTGGTGTGTACAGGTATAGAGGTGTACAGATGTACAGGTATAGAGGTGTACAGATGTACAGGTATAGAGGTGTACAGGTGTGCAGGTTGTACAGGTATAGAGGTATACAGGTGTGCAGGTGTACAGGTATAAGGTATACAGGGTGCAGGTGTACAGGTATAGAGGTGTACAGGGTATAGAGGTATAGAGGTATACAGGTATAGAGG
>JAMFTG010001709.1:0-26842 GCA_023974075.1 Chaenocephalus aceratus
CCCGTAGTTTCAGAGCGCATCGAGTTTAAAATACCATCTGCTGACAGCCCCGCTCCTGCCGCCCGTTGTGGCAGACCATACTTCCACGCTCCCGGCAGCACCGACTGGCCATCGGGAGGACCGGGAGGGTGTGTGTATGTGGCCCGAGCGAGCGAGAGAGAGACCTAAGTGCATTGTTGTTGTTGTTGTTAGCATCTGGTGCTAGCTAGCTGCGCTAACGATATACGACTGCGGTCAAGGCCAGCCTCCACTTGGGGGAAAAACACAGTCAAGCCAGCCCGCACGTGATATTGGGGTGCGCGAATATTAGAAGCATTACGGTAAAATCCCAGCGCTTACTCGGTCAATAACAAAAGCACCTATAAAAAACAAACCAAACATATTAAATTAAGAAATATGTACTATATAATGTGATCAATAATTATTTAAAACAAACTACCTATAACTACCCACGAGTAAATGTAAAAATGTAAGGAGTTTCAAAATAAAAGTCCTTTGAAATCTCATATTGAAATCTCATATATGAGCTATCAGCCCTGTGTTTAGATAAGAATACAACGAAATCTCTCCCTGATGCAAGACTCATCTCACTGCAGGGTGATAGAAGGACAGCCCATCTACTCACCCAGAAAAAATCAGGACATTCTGATGTGGAGTTTCAAAATAAAAGACCTTTGAAATCCCATATATGAGCTATCAGCCCTGTGTTTTAGATAAGAATAAAACGAAATCTCTCCCTGATGCAAGACTCATCTCACTGTAGGGTGATAGAAGGACACCCCATCTACTCACCCAGAAAAAATCAGGACATTCTGATTTGGAGTTTCAAAATAAAAAGACCTTTGAAATCCCATATATGAGCTATCAGCCCTGTGTTTAGATAAGAATAAAACAAAATCTCTCCCTGATGCAAGACTCATCTCACTGCAGGGTGATAGAAGGACAGCCCATCTACTCACCTAGAAAAAATCAGGACATTCTGATGTGGAGTTTCAAAATAAAAGACCTTTGAAATCCCATATATGAGCTATCAGCCCTGTGTTTAGATAAGAATAAAACGAAATCTCTCCCTGATGCAAGACTCATCTCACTGCAGGGTGATAGAAGGACAGCCCATCTACTCACCCCAGAAAAAATCAGGACATTCTGATGTGGAGTTTCAAAATAAAAGACCTTTGAAATCCCATATATGAGCTATCAGCCCTGTGTTTAGATAAGAATAAAACGAAATCTCTCCCTGATCCCTGATGAGTAGATGGGGCTGTCCTTCTATCACCCTGCAGTGAGATGAGTCTTGCATCAGGGAGAGATTTCGTTTTATTCTTATCTAAACACAGGGCTGATAGCTCATATATGGGATACGTAGTTATACGTAGTTTGTTTTAAATAATTATTGATCACATTATATAGTACATATCTCTAATTAATATGTTTGGTTTGTTTTTATAGGTGCTTTTGTTTATTGACCGAGTAAGTGCTGGGATTTTACCGTAATGCTTCTAATATTCACGCACCCCAATATCACGTGCGGGCTGGCTTGACTGTGTTTTCCCAAGTGGAGGCTGGCTTGACCGCAGTGATATACGGAGCTGTTTAAATGAAAACAGAGGAGCGACATTTCGCCACAACTGCACCGAGCACTTGACTTTATGCAGGAAGGCCAGACAGCGGGACATTGTAGGAGAATGTGAGCCACACTCATGATTGCAGCAACATGATTGCAGCGTCCTAGGCAGCACATAGCTCCAACGATCCAAACACCACACACACACACACACACACACACACACACACCACACACACACACACACACACACACACGCACACACACACACACACACCCCCCATTTGTATTGTATGAGAGAGGGTCCAGGTTGAATTGATGCGAATATTTGTAATGTTCAGAGGTTGTTGTTTAATATTCATGAGAATATTTGTCATTGTTCAAATGATAATAAACATTAGCATAAAGCATATTTGTTCCACTCATATGTTGATAGGAGTATTCAAAACTAAAATATTCCTCTCAGGTACATTTAGAACAGATACAAAATGTGCGATTAATTTGCGATTACTATGGACATCATGCGATTAATCGCGATTAAATATTTTAATCGACTGACAGCCCTAATATATATATATCCTATATATATGCTAAGGTTCCGCTGCTGACACGATAGCAGTCATTTAGTGCGCATGTGTAATTAAACCCATGATATCAAAATCTCACTCCAGCCAGGTACCTAAAGTTGGCAACCCTGCCCTTAAGTGAACATGATGTATCTTTGTATGTGCTGTAACTCAAGTCAAACCACACATGCAGGTTTAAATGTGCTAGTTACAGATATTCTAATTTAAGGGGAGCAAAGCTATCTGTTCTGTGATGCTTTATGCTAAGCTAAAATAAACTAATCCCTCATGGGTTATCGCTATATTTTAAAGTTGCTCAATATCAAGAAGTTCTTCTTACAACAGTGATATTCATAATGTGTAAACTATGAAGATAATTACTTCTGAGTGTGTTCAATCTTGTTTTTTTTCTGAGTTTTAGCATTGTTTTCTGTTTTACTCACTGGAAATATCTAATCTTTACCATGGTTTGCTTACAGGAAATAAATTACAAACGTACAATTAATCCTAATTATTTTCACACATACAATCCAAATTATTGGTACACAATGCAAACGTCAAGGACAGCTGACAGTCCTGCTAATGGCCAAGTTATTGTTGTTTGTGTCGTGATGAGAGCATTAGAATTGTAGCCAAAGTATGGCTTGGAGGTGAAAGTAGAAAAATGGTCATAACAACATTTTAAATATCTTACCAAAATAACCATGTCAGTCCTTTAAGCCAGTGTTTTTCAAAGTGGGGGCCCCGACCCCCCGGGGGGCCGCCAGGGGGCACCAGGGGGTCACGCAAAGTTTGAGGAGAAAAGGGAATTTATTTTTGTTGATGTTATTAATAACTGTATATCTATCAATCTATGTGTCCTTTGATGCCAATCTTTTAATTTTTTTTTTTTTTTTAATCACACGACCGCCCTTCAAGCCAATCAGAATCAAGCTGCCGCTACTGAGAGTGAAACTGAGTATCTGCCTCAGTTTTTGGAGCAAGTGAGAGCTAGTGAATATTTCGCTCTGCAGCTAGATGAGAGCATGGATGTAGCAAATGTCGCAGAATGCTTGCATACAGCATTAGATTTATTTCAGAAGACAACTTTGTTGAGGAAATATTATTTTGCAAAGCACTGGAAGGTAGGAACACGGGAAGAGACATTTTCAAGTTTTAGATGAGTACATCATCTCAAATGGACTTGACTGGTCTCGTTGTGTGGGTGTGCGTTCAGATGGGACAGTGGGGCTATGACAGGCAAAAAAAGCGGAGTGACAGCTTTGATCAGGCAGAAGGCCCCAAATGTGTTGTGACTCGACAGATATGTTAGGTTTAGTTATGTTTTTATTTTGAAAGTAATCTTTCCTGTCATTTCAGATCCCACAGTTCCTGCCTTTGTGTGTTTCCCGCCGTGAGATTGCTTGGCCCTGCCCTGATTGTTTTCACCTGTGCCCATCCCCCTCACCTATATATAGCCCTGGTGTTTCTTTGTTCCTTTGTCAGTTCGTTATGTTTCATGTCGTGAGCACCCAGGCCTTTTGACTCCTGATACCTACCTTGGGATTTAGACCTTTTGTCAAGTGAGTTTTTGTGCTGCTGTACAACTTTGTTTTGGCTTTTTATCTACTTTCTATTTTTTGTGAAAGTACGATTTAGTTTGTGATTAAAGAACATTCTATTTTTGGACATCTGTCTCCGAATCCTGCTTTTGGGTCCTGCGTCCTGTATCTCGGTTCATAACAAAATGTAGTGGCAACACACTGCATGCTCCATTGCGAGGCACTTGTACACATCATTTAAAAAAAATGCGCAACAGGGGGGTCCCCGCCAGAGGATAATGCTATATGGGGGTCCTTGGCATGGCAACGTTTGGGAACCCCTGCTTTAAGCCACAGACCAGGAAAAAAAGGAAAACATACAAGAGGTGGTACACAGAATGTCACTTTTGGAAATTCCAGTACTTTTGAGAATATCTTCCTGTTGAATAGTCGAACCAAGTGTGTCAATTAATATAAAAAAGATTTGGCATTATCTATTTTTGATTTTAATTAAAAAAGCAGTGTTGCCATGTTATCTATAAAAGGTGTTTCCATTAATTAATCGAATTACGTTTTGTGGGCAACATATTTCCTCTGAGATTACGGTTACAGTGTTGAGTTAAAGTCAAAGATAATAGTTTAGTTAAATAATTAAGTTTGTTACATTATGTAATTACATACATAAATTAAGTAGTTCATCGTTGACTTTTGGTTGCACGCATGACAAAACAGCTTGCCAATGTCGTGTTTGTTTGAATTTTTTATAGAAAAGTCTAAGTAATTTGTCATTTTAATACATTTCTCTTCAAACACAATTGACAATGCTGTGTCATTGTATGGTACGATCATTTTAAGGAGACTGTTGGCTGTTAGGTCAACTCTTCACAACTCTTCTTATGCTACTTCATAATAAAAAAATATACATTGGCCTGTTAGTTTTATGTCCTATTTACTTAAAACTGTAAATCTACTGCTTTATAAATAACTAAACTGTCATTGTGTAGAGTTCTCACTACTTCTGCTTGGTGTCATTGTCTACAGTACAGCACATCACAGCTTTAAGAACTCATTCTCTTCATGCCACAAAACAAATGTAGTTTCTGGGGTACACACATTACCTCCCAGAACAACTTTACAATGTATTGTTTGTGAGTCCAAGAGGTTGTTGTCCCTGATTTCACCAAGCTGTGTGGGATAGCTACATCCCTGCTTGTGTCGTACACTGTCCCCTGGTGCGGAGTATACATTTTGAAGACATCCTTCTTACACCTGAATCCGAGTTTAAACTAACACAGCAGATTAAAGTTTCTGTGACGGAGCGGATCAGAGAGTGACTGAATGCGCCTCCGTCTTTTCCACATTCCCTTTGCTGGGGAGACGGCGGCAAAACTCTGTTGGCTGCCCGTCACGTAATTATCGTGTAATTTAGTTAAATGTATGTTTAAATAATTGCAGACTCACTAGTGTGCACTCATGTCGCTCTACAGAAAGGGAGGGGAAAAAGGGACGTTTTAGTGATGATTTGACCTTATTTATTGACGAACGGAAGAGAGCAGGAAATGTTTGGTGTCTGTGTATGTGTGTGTGTCGCCGCTGTCAGTGGCGGAGTCAGTCACTCTGTGATCCGCTCCGTCACATTATCCTCCCCCTCCCCGAGGTTGGCGATGTGCGGCAACCTGGAAAGGTAATCAGCCACTACATTCGATTTTCCAGATCAGTGATGGATTATGAATTTGAACGGTTGGAGTGAGAGGTTACCAACGGGTAAGATGGCTGTTGTGATCGTTCATGGAGTTGATCCAGGTGAGAGCACGGTGGTCGGTTTCCAGGTCAAACTCACGCCCAAGCAGATAGTACTGCAGACTCTCTCGGGCCCACTTAATGGCTAGGCCCTCCTTCTCTACAGTGGAATATCTGGTCTCACGGGGCAGCATCTTACGACTCAGGTACAGGATTGGTCGTTCTTCTCCAAGGTCCCCTTGGACCAGGACTGCTCCAAGGCCTACTGCAGAGGTGTCCACCTGTACCAGAAACCTTTTGGTGAAGTCTGGACTTATAAGGACAGGGGAAGAACACAGGTAGTCTTTCAAGGTGAGGTTACTTGGAGAGGTCCCAGTTCACCTCCTGCCCCTTGAGCAAGGCACCGGACAACCCCCTTCACCCTCACTCCCATTGCTCCCCGGGCGCTGTGCAATAGCTGCCCACTGCTCCTAGTATGAGACTCCTGGTACTAGGATGGGTTAAAAGCAGAAAACACATTTCACTGTGTGTGATGTGTGCTCTGCATGTGTGACCATTAAAGAGGGTTTCATCCCTCCCAATATTATTATTATAATTAAGGTGCGGAAGGCTGTTTCACAGTCTTCTGACCAGGTTACTGGGTTCCTCTGATCCTTGTTGGTCAGTGCTGTGAGTGGCGCTGCGATGGTGGCAAACAGACACAAATCTCCTGTACCATCCAGCCAATTAAAGGAAAGACTTGACCTCCGTTTTGGTGCAAGGTTGAGGGCAGCTTCGGATAGCTTCAACCCTATCCACTTGTGGCCGTACCTCTCCTCGTCCCAGTTGGTAGCCTAGGTACCGTGTCTCCTGTCGTGCCCACTCACACTTGGAAGAGTTGAGTGTCAACCCAGCTTTGTGAATCCTACCCAGTATCAATGAAAGGTGTTGGACATGCTCCTCCCACAAGTTGCTGAAAATCACCACATCATCGAGGTAAACAGAGCTGCAGTTCTCACAACCCTGGAGGACTCTGTCCATCAGCCTCTGGAAAGTAGCTGGTGCTCCATGAAGTCCAAAGGGTATCACAGGAAACTGGAACAGCCCTGGTGGTGTTCTGAAGGCTGTGTGGTCTGCTTGACTTCTCCAGCGGCACTTGCCAGTACCCTTTACACAGATCCAGGGTGGTGATGTACCTGGCAGCTCCAACCCGCTTCAGCAAGTCATCAATTCTTGGCATGGGATAGGCGTCAAACTCTGAGATGGAGTTGAGCTTCTGGAAATCCATGCATATCCGTAGAGAGTCTCTACTGAAAAAGGATGAAGACGGGCTGCACCACTCTGAGTTGGATGGCTCAAATCAAATCAAATCAAATCAAGTTTTATTTATATAGCACATTTATAAACTATTTTTGGTCGAGCCAAAGTGCTGTACATATAATAAAAATAGCCTACAGTAGAGACACTTTACAGTAAATACAACAGCACAGATTGTTCAGAATATCAGCATGAGAAAAAACGACACCCTCTATCCTTAGACCCTCACATCGTACAAGGAAAAACTTCCAGAGAAAAAGCCACAGTTTAAAGGGAACAAATGGGAGAAACCTCAGGGAGAGCAACAGAGGAGGGATCCCTCTCCCAGGACGGACAGACGTGCAATAGATGCCTTGTGTAAATTGAAGAGATAATACAATGTACAGCATATAGACCGAATGTTAGGAAATCCATGTGTCTGTAATAAGAAGATGAATCCACGAGGAAGCCATCAGGGAAGCAGCATGGCGAGACCCAAGGCAGGACCGCAGAGACAGGTTCAGCCACGACCCGAACGTCCACGATTTTAATCCAGAACTCTGGATAGAGGATCCAAGACACAGGACTACAGCAAGAGGATCAGCCTCGACTCCGGATCCCGGCGTAGATATAGATACAAAACAAGAAGAAAAAAAAAAGATTTGGCTGGGTTAATCGGAACAAGAGAATACACAGACACAGACAGAGAGGGAAAAGGTCATTGGATAAAAGTTATTCGTGATAACCCTCTAGAAAGATCTCATGAACTTCCCTACTCAATCTATCAAGACCCAAGCAGTTCTATTAGAAGTCCAAGGTAAAGGCACAGGCCGGCGCATACCGCTCATGGAATCCCTCACCATATTAACTCTGACCCCTCAAATGTACAAGTGAAGAGACACCATGTGTCAGCTCCTTTTTAGAATAGTATTTATTCTCTTCTCAGAGAAACAAGGGTATGAAAAGAACAGCCAGAAACAGAGGAAGAGAAGCACAACGTGACTACGTAAATGCACTCTCCTAAATATTAAACGAGTAAGAGGTGAAGAAACACAAAGCCAGAAATTGAAAGGAAAAGGCACCATCATGCTTCCCCTTAGAATAGGGTGGAAATTATGAAGACCCAAATTATGAAGAGGGGACATGGGATACTAGTGAAGAGGGACAACAGTAAAAAGGCCCAACGTATCCAACGTACTAGCACTATCCAAAGAGACAGAAAGTCAAAGTATACGCCGAGAGGCACAACGTGACTACGTAAATGCACTCTCCTGTATAAATTAGTTCAAGAGAAAGGGGGTGAAAAACTAAACTAATCAAAAGAAGGAAGTAGAGAGGCCTAAATGCCCTCTCCTACATTCAGTTAAAGGAAACAACTGGGGAACAAACAAGTACAGGAGGAAAGGCCCAACGAGTCAACGTCAACACACTCTCCTAGAATAGTTCAAGGTAAACGGGGTAGGAAGAA
The DNA here is from genome assembly GCA_023974075.1 of Chaenocephalus aceratus. Taxonomy (NCBI): domain Eukaryota; kingdom Metazoa; phylum Chordata; class Actinopteri; order Perciformes; family Channichthyidae; genus Chaenocephalus; species Chaenocephalus aceratus. The sequence continues at coordinate 8,134 of JAMFTG010001709.1, forward strand.
TATAGTAAGAAACAGAGCTGAAAAGGCATCCAAGAACGCTTTCCCTCTAGTCCAGGGTGAAAATGTAGGATCAGAAACAGAGATAGAGAGCACACCACCTATCTCCTCGTCAGATGCACTCCCCCGCCTGGATAAGCGACTCTGTGCCCCATCCCCCTCTACCGGACCTTAGATCCGCAGAGGGAGAGGGGAGGGACCAACCCCAAGGGGGGGTTTAGGGTTTTAAAAGAAAACCCCGCAGAGATCCAAAAATGGATGAAGAACTAATTACAAAACGGTTTATAAAACCAAGAGGTTATTCCTCATATTTCTAAAATGTTCTAATCTAATTCAGGGTTAGGCTATCAACTCAGCTCCAAGCAACCAGACGTAGCAACCAGTCAGTCCAGTCAGAACCTTCTCTAAGGTCTCCCCCCCCCAACCTACTAATTGTAAAAAACTGAAACCCCATAAAACCCCAATAATATTAATAACATTTAATAATATTAAAAATAGTATCAATTCTGTGGATAACTAAATATATAAATAATTAAACAAAAGCCAGAGAGAAAAAGCGAGTTTTAAGTGTTGATTTAAAAACCCCCAGGGTCTGGGCCGACCTCACATGGAGGGGCAAAGTATTCCAGAGCCTAGGGCCAGCCGCTGCGAAAGCTCGATGCCCGTTTTTAAGCCTGGTCTTAGGCACTATCAACAGCAGCTGATCAGCCGACCTTAAGGCTCTGCCTGGGGTGTAGTGATGGAGGAGTTCGGCTATATAGGCAGGAGCCAGCCCATTTAGGGCTTTGAAAACAAATAAAAGGAGTTTAAAATCTATTCTGAACCGAACTGGAAGCCAGTGCAATAAAGCCAGAATTGGGGTGATATAGTCACGCTTTTTATGGCCAGTAAGAAGACATGCAGCTGCATTCTGAACTAGCTGGAGGCGTCTAATTGAGGGCTGGTCCATACCCACATACAGAGCATTGCAGTAATTCAGTCTCGAGGTAACAAAGGCGTTAATAACCCTTTCTAGGTCTTTAAAAGATAAAAACGACTTGGTCAGTAGTGATACAAATGCGGTATCAATCTCATTAGTATGCAGAGAAAGTGACAGGTCGCCCCGCCCCTTTTTGACCGGAAGTCCCGCCTTTTTATTTTGAAAACCGGAAGTCCCGCCTTTTTATTTTATTTTGAAAACCGGAAGTCCCGTCTCGTTCGACCGGAAGTCCCGAATCGTTCGACCGGATGTACAGCCACCGCTTCCGGTTTACAAAATAAAATTAAAATAAAATTAAAATTAAAAAAATGAGAAAAATTAAATGCAGTTGTTTTCAATCAATTAATATACATAGGATATATATCCCGCCTCCTAACCACTTCCTGTGTGGTTAATCCTGTATATAGTATTGAATGTAACTTGCAAATAACATGAAATTAATCTAAAGTAAAGCATCTAAAAAAATGTATATTTAAACCTCTCTATTTTTGCAAACAGGACAGGAGGGGAGAAAACATATGGTGGAGGAGGGGGACACACACACACACACACACACACACACACACACATTCCCCGCCCATCAACCCCTCTCCCTCTGTCTAAATAAAAAGCCAGCTTCACTCTTAAATATTTCTCAAGTCGAGAGAAAATGGCCAAGAGACGTCTTGATATGAATTTAATCAGCGAGACACCGGTGACAACTTACAACCATCCGTTGGGTGCTCCAATCAAGAAACGAATGAAGTTTGTATGCCGGGTTCAGACACCTACAGCCGAAGAACTTCGCCTCTCTGTTTTTGCGAACAGGACATGAGGGGAGAGACCATAGGGTGGGCCGAGGGGAGGGGGAACACACACACACACACACACACACACACACACACACTTTCCCCACCCCTCACCCCATCTCCCCTTAGAGGTTGTTTAAATAAAAGCCAGCGTCTCTTGTGGCCATGAGACGTCTTGATATGAGTTTAATCAGCGAGACATCGGTGACAACTTACAACCATCCATTGGGTGCTCCAAATCAAAAGTAAAGCATATAAAAAAACAGATATTTTAAAAAGGCAGCTTTTTTGTTAAAGGATAAGGGAGGGGGAAAAAAAAAACCAAACCCCCTGTGGAGGAACCGTAAACCCCCTATGGAGACAACCATGCGGTAATTAGAGGGAGGTAGGTAATATACTTAAAATATATATAGAAAGTCAGAGAATATTTATCAGAGGATAACGCATATACATTTTATACAAGTCGACACGAGTGGATTTTGTAAGAAAACAAAGTTTTCGTTCTCAGACCGCTGCAACATTTTCAAGCAGATCTCTGCGATATGCAGTCGCTGTCCGAATATAATGATGACTTTTAATTATTTGTTAACAGTCATAAATGTATTTAGAAAAACCTGTGCTCAGACATTAAAAAGAAAAAGAAGGGTAAAGTTACCAAAGCTTTTTGATACAGTTTTAACACACAGCGAGATCCCTAAAAAAAAGTTACAAACAGCTGCGGGGAAGAATTCTTTACTAAAGTTTTTTCAAAACTTGTTGAAGAAAAGAGGTATTGCACATTATATAACCGCCAGTGACATAAGGCATGTACGGTAGAAAGATTTAACCGTACGCTGTAAACTAAAATGTGGAGGTATTTTACAGCTAAAAACACTCCTAGACCTAAAAATCTGAGAAAAACCAAGTCTCTCCCCCACGATATGCAGCCTGGATCAAATGCCTACAGGACCGCCATCCTCACCAACATTTAGGACACCAGATCTGGACAGCGCTATGGCTGACATTGATATCACGGGGTGGCTGGATATGCCTCAACCTCCATGTGAATTACACACAAATCTGCAGAGTGTCACTATATATATATATATATATATATATATATATTCTTTATTTAACAGGTAAAAAAAAACCTCATTGAGATTAAAATCTCTTTTTCCAAGAGTGACCTGACCAAGAAGGGCAGCATGTACAAAGTTACAACATATAAAACACAGACATGAAAGGCAGACAAATACAGCTGTAAAACACAAATAAAATGGCACATTAGCCAGTCAATATAAAACCTTTATTTAACCAGATTGGTCCCATTGAGATCATAGATCTCTTTTTCAAGGGAGACCTGCAGAAATATGCAAAGTAAAACAAACTATTAAAATCATTCAAAACTGGCAACATTTTTAAAACGATTTCAAGATATACGAGCACTCACATCGACCAAAACTAAAAAAGTGTTACACAATGACTGACATTCTGTACGGGAGTTCACACCCCCAGCTGCTGTAGGGAGTTGAAATATGTTAAGGCTCTCGGGGGATGGTGGTTAAGAGACAGATTCTTAGTTTTTGGACTGCCTCAGGGGGTTAACGACATCTACTAAAAACAAAGTACTTCATAGTGTTAGTGTTCCCTGCCCTTATCCATTTATTTTTCTTTATTCAGCAATCGGCAATTGTGTCACCTTGTTTTTTCTTGTTAATTAGGAAAGTGCTTGCTTAAATGTTTGTATTTTAAGTGCATATTATAGAACAGGTATAGGGCAATATCAAAATTAGCCCAAACTTTTTTTTTATTCACAATGTTTACTGATAATCATCAAAATATGCAGGGGGTCCAATTCTTAACTTTTCCCTAAAACATTCTAGAATTTCTTTATCTAACACAAAAAACATGAATTTTAAAAACATTTGACAACAATAGATACGTTGTTCCTGTTTTTATTACGATTATCAGATACAAAATGATAAGTATAAATAAATCTATGCTTTCAAATGCATTATTCAGAGATATTAGGCCTGTCAAATCAAAACTGGAGCATGTGAATAAGAGAGAGCAGAGTCCTAACCAGCAGCCCCTCTGATCCAAACCAAACTCTGAGCAGCAGGCGGCTGAGACGGAGCCAACCAGCATGCGGACCAAACTGCTGCTATTGATATTTGTCTATATTGATGTTAAACATGGAGCTGCTGTGATGCAAGTCAAATTTGATCTGACCATTAAAGTATTATCGTATTATCGTATCGTATTTCTGCAGGAGATCCACACATAGACAACTCAACATCACAAAGAGGTCAAAAACTTCACAACAGCCCTTTCAATTGGGACAAAATGTATCGACAGTCATTTAAAAATGACCCCTCTCACAACTAAGAAGAAGTTAAGAAAATGGACACTGCAAATATAGCTAGGTAAAATGCCAAGTGGGTACAGCTCATTACAAATGTTAATCTTGGGTTTGCTTTCACTCGATGAAGCTCAGTGCAAGTTCTTTCATGAAGTGCAGGGTCTTTAATGAAGACTTTCACCTTTCCTAGTCGGATTCTCGTACCCCTAAATCTATCACAGCAAGATGGAGTCTAATCGCCAAAGTTTAATATATATTGCTCTTTGTATACACAGCAATAAATATGTTTATCGCACTAAACAAACTTCAACTGTCAATCATTCCAAACACTCTTTAAACCGAGGAGGAGGGGCAGACTTAAAATATTGTAACGCAATTTAATCACATTACAAAGTTTGACCCAAAGTTGCTCCCACGCGGATGTTCCCCATGAATTGAATGGTTTTGGAAGAGCAAAGGCAGATTTTGGCTTTTTTTCTCTTGCCAAGATACTTTTAGACACACTTTGAGGGATGCAAAACCTTAAAACTAGAAAATGAAGTACAGTCTGATTAGATTTTTTCTTAAAGACTGTTTCTCTAAAAGGTAAGTTTGTGATTTTAACAATTTTCCCTGACACTTGGCAGATTTGTGTGTAATTCTCTCACAACGGAACTGTAAGATACACTTTTTATGTATGCAAAACCTTAAACTTTTTTTTTTTTTTTTTTGAAAATAAAATACTTTGTCTGAATACATTTTCTTTAAAGGCACTTTTTTTTATTTTAACGCTATTTCAGTGGAAAAATACAGTTTTGTTGACATCAAGCCTTTTTTCTCTTTTCTTGTGTTACTAAGATACTTTTAGACACACTTTGATGTATGCAACACTTGTTCAGTTAAACAATGGGTTTTTTTTTTTTTTCTGATAAACTTACATATTTTAGTTATTTTATGTTACCAAGATACTTTGAGATACACCCTGATGTACGCAACACTTAACAAAGGGTATAATATGAAGTACTTGGTAAGGAAGGGGTTTTTCCTTAAGGGTGCAAAACTTTAGAACAGGGTAAAATATTCATTAAATTGTATTGAATTGAGTTTTCTTTTTTGATTTTCAACATACTATTTGTACACAATGACTTTTCCATATTTCTGATAAACTATACTTTTGACTTTTTTCCGTAAAATCATGACAAACTATTACTTATTCTTAAATTTCACCTATTGCTGGAGATGAGATGAAAAAGCTACAACGCTTAAAGAACTTTTTTTTCTAAAAACTCTCAATTCTATAATTGACTCCCCCATTCAACGCAATGAGCCCCACCCTCCACTCAGCAAATCATCTAAAACGAAGGACCTCACTAAGACGATCGTTGTAAACTAGCCATGGAGCAGAGAAAAGCCAAGACTCCCCCCGCGAGTTGCAGTCAGGAACAGAGTCTACCAGCAACACCACCATGTGGGAAACCCGAATCTTGCAGTACTACTGCTGCTGATGCTACTCCTCGGGTCAAGAAGTCTCGGTTTAGGGACACAGTGAAATCGGAGTTGTTTTATATTCTGGAGATGGTGATGTATCGGTACAGAAAAGAAATCTGCAAAGAATGCCGACGCAGTAACCCCGACCAGAGGCAACACGATTGTCGGAATGACATGCCCGATTTCTTCTTCAGAAACAATTACAATGCGTTAATGAAAAGACTTTGGCTCGCCGACTTCGTTGCAGTGATTGACCAGAGTCTTATTGAAAAAGGCATTTGCGAGGATAAACTGAGGATAGGACGCGCTTCGGAAGCTTTTCTGCACAAGCTTGTAAAATGCAGATGCCTCAAGGAGAGACTTGAAATATCCATACAGAGTTGGATGGAGAAGAAGAAGACTAACAAACAACAGTCGGATGGAGAAGAAGCCAGGGACTTGTTCAATGCAGTGACTTTTTTCTTTAAGTAAAATAAAAATGGGAAACTACTTTGCAAAACGCTCTGTATATATTGATCATAATGTAGTCATTACCCGTTTAATAAATGTGGTGATGGGGACGATTGAAAACAGAACGAGTAGTGACCCCTGTGTAAAAAGAATGGCTGAAGTTTGTAAACTACAAGACATTTTGGATATCGTTCGTTCTGGCAGTACTATTCCGGGTCATTGGGAAACGCTTGTAAACGAAACATTTAAAGTGGTCCTGGAATCTTCATTTTCCGAAACATTCTGTAACATTATCTCAGAAATGAAACAAACATCAAAAGTGTATCATGTGCTCTCATTGTATGTTCTGTTTGTAGATGTAATGCATCTGTGTGTTGAAAACAGCATACACCTGAATATTTTGACTGAAGTGAAAAAACTCCATCACGATATCTCCAATAATATGGGGAATTCTAAGCTGGAGACTGTCCTGGGGATGCTACAATCAGTATAACTATTGATTTTGTGGGTGAAAAAAATAAAAAAAGTGTTCTTTACATCTAAAAACTGTTGTCATCATTATAGCAAGGGGAGCGTGTCTGATACATGTGTATTACAGTCCTTCTTGTTGTGTTTTTCAGTGTTTTCTGTGTGTCTGTACACACAAAGCACACTTCATTATCTACTTTTCAGCTTCTTTAAAAAGAAAAGTGTATCTTTCGGTAACTTTCTCAGAGAATTTAAGCATAAATATGTCAAATGTTCAAAACAGCATTGTTTCACTGAAATACCCTCAAAATGACAAACTGCCATTAAGAGTCAGATTCTTAACCAAATCTACTGACACAAAGTCCTTCATTATCTACTTTTCAGCTTTTTAATACAAAAGTGTATCTTTCGGTAACCTTCTTGAGAGAATTAAGCATAAATCTGTCAAAGATTCTTAACGAAATCTACTGACACAAAGTCTACTTCATTATCTACTTTTCAGCTTGTATACACAAAGTGTATCTTTCAGTAACTTTACCAGAGAATTTAAGCATAAATCTGTCAAATGTTCAAAACAGCCTTGTTTCACTGAAATACCCTCAAAATGACAAACTGCCATTAAGAGTCAGAATCCAAGCGAAATCTCCTCAAACAGAGTACTTTCTACAGATGAAGCCTCCCACTCAACACAATATGTCCCACCCACTCAGCAAATCATATAAAACTAAGGACGCCCGTTAAAAACTAGCCATGGATCTGAGAAAAACCAAGTCTGACGTAGCCTGCCCTTATTATCACCAGGATAATGGATACGGGCTTAATGACTGGATGTTACAAAGTAGGGGAGAGGATGTCCCAGAAGAAGAGCTTTCTTTAAAAGATGGTATTATAGATAACCTTTATAGAAACAGTAAAGAAAAACGAAGAAAAAGCAACATGAAAAGGAGAAGAAAAATTAAAAGCAAACGCAGAATGCGAATGAAAAGAAAAGGGACCATCAGCTTTTTCTTCGTTTTTCTTTACTTTTTCTATTCTTTTCTGCTATTGTCGTAGATTTGGTTAAGAATCTGACTCTTAATGGCAGTTTGTCATTTTGAGGGTATTTCAGTGAAACAATGCTGTTTTGAACATTTGACATATTTATGCTTAAATTCTCTGAGAAAGTTACCGAAAGATACACTTTTCTTTTAAAGAAGCTGAAAAGTAGATAATGAAGTGTGCTTTGTGTGTACAGACACACAGAAAACACTGAAAAACACAACAAGAAGGACTGTAATACACATGTATCAGACACGCTCCCCTTGCTATAATGATGACAACAGTTTTTAGATGTAAAGAACACTTTTTTTATTTTTTTCACCCACAAAATCAATAGTTATACTGATTGTAGCATCCCCAGGACAGTCTCCAGCTTAGAATTCCCCATATTATTGGAGATATCGTGATGGAGTTTTTTCACTTCAGTCAAAATATTCAGGTGTATGCTGTTTTCAACACACAGATGCATTACATCTACAAACAGAACATACAATGAGAGCACATGATACACTTTTGATGTTTGTTTCATTTCTGAGATAATGTTACAGAATGTTTCGGAAAATGAAGATTCCAGGACCACTTTAAATGTTTCGTTTACAAGCGTTTCCCAATGACCCGGAATAGTACTGCCAGAACGAACGATATCCAAAATGTCTTGTAGTTTACAAACTTCAGCCATTCTTTTTACACAGGGGTCACTACTCGTTCTGTTTTCAATCGTCCCCATCACCACATTTATTAAACGGGTAATGACTACATTATGATCAATATATACAGAGCGTTTTGCAAAGTAGTTTCCCATTTTTATTTTACTTAAAGAAAAAAGTCACTGCATTGAACAAGTCCCTGGCTTCTTCTCCATCCGACTGTTGTTTGTTAGTCTTCTTCTTCTCCATCCAACTCTGTATGGATATTTCAAGTCTCTCCTTGAGGCATCTGCATTTTACAAGCTTGTGCAGAAAAGCTTCCGAAGCGCGTCCTATCCTCAGTTTATCCTCGCAAATGCCTTTTTCAATAAGACTCTGGTCAATCACTGCAACGAAGTCGGCGAGCCAAAGTCTTTTCATTAACGCATTGTAATTGTTTCTGAAGAAGAAATCGGGCATGTCATTCCGACAATCGTGTTGCCTCTGGTCGGGGTTACTGCGTCGGCATTCTTTGCAGATTTCTTTTCTGTACCGATACATCACCATCTCCAGAATATAAAACAACTCCGATTTCACTGTGTCCCTAAACCGAGACTTCTTGACCCGAGGAGTAGCATCAGCAGCAGTAGTACTGCAAGATTCGGGTTTCCCACATGGTGGTGTTGCTGGTAGACTCTGTTCCTGACTGCAACTCGCGGGGGGAGTCTTGGCTTTTCTCTGCTCCATGGCTAGTTTACAACGATCGTCTTAGTGAGGTCCTTCGTTTTAGATGATTTGCTGAGTGGAGGGTGGGGCTCATTGCGTTGAATGGGGGAGTCAATTATAGAATTGAGAGTTTTTAGAAAAAAAAGTTCTTTAAGCGTTGTAGCTTTTTCATCTCATCTCCAGCAATAGGTGAAATTTAAGAATAAGTAATAGTTTGTCATGATTTTACGGAAAAAAAGTCAAAAGTATAGTTTATCAGAAATATGGAAAAGTCATTGTGTACAAATAGTATGTTGAAAATCAAAAAAGAAAACTCAATTCAATACAATTTAATGAATATTTTACCCTGTTCTAAAGTTTTGCACCCTTAAGGAAAAACCCCTTCCTTACCAAGTACTTCATATTATACCCTTTGTTAAGTGTTGCGTACATCAGGGTGTATCTCAAAGTATCTTGGTAACATAAAATAACTAAAATATGTAAGTTTATCAGAAAAAAAAAAAAAAACCCATTGTTTAACTGAACAAGTGTTGCATACATCAAAGTGTGTCTAAAAGTATCTTAGTAACACAAGAAAAGAGAAAAAAGGCTTGATGTCAACAAAACTGTATTTTTCCACTGAAATAGCGTTAAAATAAAAAAAAGTGCCTTTAAAGAAAATGTATTCAGACAAAGTATTTTATTTTCAAAAAAAAAAAAAAAAAAGTTTAAGGTTTTGCATACATAAAAAGTGTATCTTACAGTTCCGTTGTGAGAGAATTACACACAAATCTGCCAAGTGTCAGGGAAAATTGTTAAAATCACAAACTTACCTTTTAGAGAAACAGTCTTTAAGAAAAAATCTAATCAGACTGTACTTCATTTTCTAGTTTTAAGGTTTTGCATCCCTCAAAGTGTGTCTAAAAGTATCTTGGCAAGAGAAAAAAAGCCAAAATCTGCCTTTGCTCTTCCAAAACCATTCAATTCATGGGGAACATCCGCGTGGGAGCAACTTTGGGTCAAACTTTGTAATGTGATTAAATTGCGTTACAATATTTTAAGTCTGCCCCTCCTCCTCGGTTTAAAGAGTGTTTGGAATGATTGACAGTTGAAGTTTGTTTAGTGCGATAAACATATTTATTGCTGTGTATACAAAGAGCAATATATATTAAACTTTGGCGATTAGACTCCATCTTGCTGTGATAGATTTAGGGGTACGAGAATCCGACTAGGAAAGGTGAAAGTCTTCATTAAAGACCCTGCACTTCATGAAAGAACTTGCACTGAGCTTCATCGAGTGAAAGCAAACCCAAGATTAACATTTGTAATGAGCTGTACCCACTTGGCATTTTACCTAGCTATATTTGCAGTGTCCATTTTCTTAACTTCTTCTTAGTTGTGAGAGGGGTCATTTTTAAATGACTGTCGATACATTTTGTCCCAATTGAAAGGGCTGTTGTGAAGTTTTTGACCTCTTTGTGATGTTGAGTTGTCTATGTGTGGATCTCCTGCAGAAATACGATACGATAATACGATAATACTTTAATGGTCAGATCAAATTTGACTTGCATCACAGCAGCTCCATGTTTAACATCAATATAGACAAATATCAATAGCAGCAGTTTGGTCCGCATGCTGGTTGGCTCCGTCTCAGCCGCCTGCTGCTCAGAGTTTGGTTTGGATCAGAGGGGCTGCTGGTTAGGACTCTGCTCTCTCTTATTCACATGCTCCAGTTTTGATTTGACAGGCCTAATATCTCTGAATAATGCATTTGAAAGCATAGATTTATTTATACTTATCATTTTGTATCTGATAATCGTAATAAAAACAGGAACAACGTATCTATTGTTGTCAAATGTTTTTAAAATTCATGTTTTTTGTGTTAGATAAAGAAATTCTAGAATGTTTTAGGGAAAAGTTAAGAATTGGACCCCCTGCATATTTTGATGATTATCAGTAAACATTGTGAATAAAAAAAAAGTTTGGGCTAATTTTGATATTGCCCTATACCTGTTCTATAATATGCACTTAAAATACAAACATTTAAGCAAGCACTTTCCTAATTAACAAGAAAAAACAAGGTGACACAATTGCCGATTGCTGAATAAAGAAAAATAAATGGATAAGGGCAGGGAACACTAACACTATGAAGTACTTTGTTTTTAGTAGATGTCGTTAACCCCCTGAGGCAGTCCAAAAACTAAGAATCTGTCTCTTAACCACCATCCCCCGAGAGCCTTAACATATTTCAACTCCCTACAGCAGCTGGGGGTGTGAACTCCCGTACAGAATGTCAGTCATTGTGTAACACTTTTTTAGTTTTGGTCGATGTGAGTGCTCGTATATCTTGAAATCGTTTTAAAAATGTTGCCAGTTTTTGAATGATTTTAATAGTTTGTTTTACTTTGCATATTTCTGCAGGTCTCCCTTGAAAAAGAGATCTATGATCTCAATGGGACCAATCTGGTTAAATAAAGGTTTTATATTGACTGGCTAATGTGCCATTTTATTTGTGTTTTACAGCTGTATTTGTCTGCCTTTCATGTCTGTGTTTTATATGTTGTAACTTTGTACATGCTGCCCTTCTTGGTCAGGTCACTCTTGGAAAAAGAGATTTTAATCTCAATGAGGTTTTTTTTTACCTGTTAAATAAAGAATATATATATATATATATATATATATATAGTGACACTCTGCAGATTTGTGTGTAATTCACATGGAGGTTGAGGCATATCCAGCCACCCCGTGATATCAATGTCAGCCATAGCGCTGTCCAGATCTGGTGTCCTAAATGTTGGTGAGGATGGCGGTCCTGTAGGCATTTGATCCAGGCTGCATATCGTGGGGAGAGACTTGGTTTTTCTCAGATTTTTAGGTCTAGGAGTGTTTTTAGCTGTAAAATACCTCCACATTTTAGTTTACAGCGTACGGTTAAATCTTTCTACCGTACATGCCTTATGTCACTGGCGGTTATATAATGTGCAATACCTCTTTTCTTCAACAAGTTTTGAAAAAACTTTAGTAAAGAATTCTTCCCCGCAGCTGTTTGTAACTTTTTTTTAGGGATCTCGCTGTGTGTTAAAAACTGTATCAAAAAGCTTTGGTAACTTTACCCTTCTTTTTCTTTTTAATGTCTGAGCACAGGTTTTTTCTAAATACATTTATGACTGTTAACAAATAATTAAAAGTCATCATTATATTCGGACAGCGACTGCATATCGCAGAGATCTGCTTGAAAATGTTGCAGCGGTCTGAGAACGAAAACTTTGTTTTCTTACAAAATCCACTCGTGTCGACTTGTATAAAATGTATATGCGTTATCCTCTGATAAATATTCTCTGACTTTCTATATATATTTTAAGTATATTACCTACCTCCCTCTAATTACCGCATGGTTGTCTCCATAGGGGGTTTACGGTTCCTCCACAGGGGGTTTGGTTTTTTTTTTCCCCCTCCCTTATCCTTTAACAAAAAAGCTGCCTTTTTAAAATATCTGTTTTTTATATGCTTTACTTTTGATTTGGAGCACCCAATGGATGGTTGTAAGTTGTCACCGATGTCTCGCTGATTAAACTCATATCAAGACGTCTCATGGCCACAAGAGACGCTGGCTTTTATTTAAACAACCTCTAAGGGGAGATGGGGTGAGGGGTGGGGAAAGTGTGTGTGTGTGTGTGTGTGTGTGTGTGTGTGTGTGTGTGTGTGTTCCCCCTCCCCTCGGCCCACCCTATGGTCTCTCCCCTCATGTCCTGTTCGCAAAAACAGAGAGGCGAAGTTCTTCGGCTGTAGGTGTCTGAACCCGGCATACAAACTTCATTCGTTTCTTGATTGGAGCACCCAACGGATGGTTGTAAGTTGTCACCGGTGTCTCGCTGATTAAATTCATATCAAGACGTCTCTTGGCCATTTTCTCTCGACTTGAGAAATATTTAAGAGTGAAGCTGGCTTTTTATTTAGACAGAGGGAGAGGGGTTGATGGGCGGGGAATGTGTGTGTGTGTGTGTGTGTGTGTGTGTGTGTGTGTGTCCCCCTCCTCCACCATATGTTTTCTCCCCTCCTGTCCTGTTTGCAAAAATAGAGAGGTTTAAATATACATTTTTTTAGATGCTTTACTTTAGATTAATTTCATGTTATTTGCAAGTTACATTCAATACTATATACAGGATTAACCACACAGGAAGTGGTTAGGAGGCGGGATATATATCCTATGTATATTAATTGATTGAAAACAACTGCATTTAATTTTTCTCATTTTTTTAATTTTAATTTAATTTTAATTTTATTTTGTAAACCGGAAGCGGTGGCTGTACATCCGGTCGAACGATTCGGGACTTCCGGTCGAACGAGACGGGACTTCCGGTTTTCAAAATAAAATAAAAAGGCGGGACTTCCGGTTTTTCAAAATAAAAAGGCGGGACTTCCGGTCAAAAAGGGGCGGGGCGACCTGTCACTTTCTCTGCATACTAATGAGATTGATACCGCATTTGTATCACTACTTTGGTCTTAGCCAATAGTCGTATTTTGAAAAAGCAGGTCTTGAGTGCTAACCTGCTTATCAAATTTAAAGGCGCTGTTGAAGGTCACTCCAAGGTTCATGACAGAGGGGAGGATATTTTTATTGAGGGAGCCCAGAATATCAACCGGGGAGACTGTTGGTTGGGGTCCAAAAAGATGACCCTCGGTCTTGCTCTCATTGAGGGTAAGGAAGTTTTGGCTCAGCCAGGAATTAATCTCTATTAAGCAGTCCTTCAACTGCTGTAGTGAGTTGGCATTTTGATTGAGAGGCAGATACATCTGTACATCCTCAGCGTAACAATGGAAGGGGATATTATGTTTTGTGAGAATTGAACCTAGGGGCAGTATATACAATAGGAAAAGGATGGGGCCGAGAATCGAGCCTTGGGGAACCCCACAGGTAAGAGGGGCTTTGGCAGAGGAGAAGGCACCTAGCTGCACTGAGAAGCTACGGTCCGTCAGGTAAGACCTAAACCATGCAAGAGCAGAGCCTGTAATACCTGCGGACCTGTTCAAGCCGTGACAACAGGATACTATGATCCACAGTGTCAAAGGCAGCAGTTAAGTCTAACAGCACCAAGATAGCTGGGCTGCCTGAATCGGCGGCTAAGAGCAGATCATTAAAAACTCTTAAAAGGGCTGTTTCAGTGCTATGCATAGTGTAGGAGCCGCATTTAAGTTTATTTTGTTTTGATTTATTTGGAACCTTGATTAATGCATTTTTCTGTTTCAGTGAGAGGGCAGCAGGGCTCAGGTGAAGGGGGCGGGGCTAAGGCTTTAAGTTGGAGGTGCGGTGTGTGACGGCAGGGCAGCAGGCAGCAGCAATACCGTCATTGACACGCAGACGCAACCTTATGCTGAGTAGAAAACAGATTATTAGGATCTGATGTTTAAGTTTATGTTCAATATTGTTTTCGTATTTTGTTTTATGTTTTACCTGGAAATAAAACCTTCAAAAGCAACAGAAACGTCCAGTGGGTTTTGTACTGCGAGTCTGACACTGCTTCCGAGGCCCAAGCTCTACATGTGGCCAAGAACATTAACCATTTGAGGTGAAGGTTACAAGAAAAACCTTTCGGGATTTTGGCCACTACAATTAGTCAATGACGAGCTGTGATTGGAAAGGACTATTGGAGGATCAAAGGGATCGTAGGAATCTAAGACAAAGGAAACGCCGACCCGTGACGGACCAAACGCGTGTCGGAGCAAACAAAGAAAACACTTCAGAGGAGGTATGCGCTTTCAGATCAAACATCACTGAAGGATTATTCGTTTGGAAGAAATACCTGAAATGTTTAGAAACAGATTTCACCGCTGATATTTATGTTTATGGACAGTGAATCTTTTATTTGTCAACTTTTCTGTGACGAAGAAAACGAGAGCAGCGGTTAAATACAGCCTCTTATAAATGAACGTATGAAGTAACCTGAGTTAAGTGTTGAAAATACAAGGATAGCGGAGCCACAAGAACTGTTTCTAAACATTTTGAAGACTTTTTGGAAGATTTATATTGGATTAAAATGGCGAGTTCTGATGAGGTGGACTTGCCACCTGTTAAAGACATGGATGAGGCTGCGGCGCAGCTGCGCTCATCAAGATCAGGAAAAGCTTTGCACTTAACACGGAGAATGAACATTGTGAGCAACCTAATGACCGATAAGGAATATCTGGATGAAGTCAAAGGGAACATGTTGAAGTTTAACGAACTTTCGGTTGATTTTAAAGCCTTGCATGTCTCATATGCGCAAATGTTGGATGAGAGCGCAAGAAAAGAAGACGATGAGAAATTGTATCAGCCGAGAAGTACGCACATAAACTCATTCCTTGCCAAAGTTACGAAATGGATAACTGACATAGAAAAATGCTGATTCACTCAACTTGACTCAAGTGGAAGGTCTGCCAGCTAAAGAAGGTGCATATGCAAATGAAGGCGGCGGTCTGAGCGAGGTGGATACACACTCAGTGAGGTCCATAACATCCAGCCACTCTTCCTCCTCCTCACTACGCATCAATGCTGAGGCAGAGAGAGCAGCCTTATTGGCCAAAGCTTCTATGTTAGAATTAAAACATGCCATTGAAAAACAGGAACAAATATTACAAAAAGAAGAGAAACACTTGAATTACAAACAGAAATAGCAGCCAACGCAGCCAAAATTAATTATCTTAAAGACAATGAATTAGCTAGGCTTGGCCCTGTACAGGCTGAAGCAGCAGCTACCACACTGATGGATACAAAGCCAGACATTTCAGCTCAGCCTTGTGACAGAGGTGCTCCAGTTGTTAGGAGCAAGACAGGCGCCCCACTTCACAAGATAACGCACACAGTTTGCCTGATGTTCATCATGAAGACAGCATTAATGATCAGCATCAGCCACAACCAACTTTAGTGCACAATATTCCACCTGTCATACCCAAAGCACACAGCCAACTCTGCCGCAAGGGCAAAGCCCCCCTATGCCCAGCACAGCACAGGATGACCACATGTTTCAAATACTGGAGAATCAAAGCAGCTTGACGAGGATTCTTGTGAAACAACAACTTCTCTCGACGCTGCCACAAGGAAATATTCCACCCTTTGATGGACACATCATGGAGTACAAGTCCTTTATTCACTCCTTTGAACATTGTAATGAAAAACAGAACCGACAACAACAGAGACAGGTTGCAGTTCCTTATACAGTTCACCAGAGGCCAAGCTCAGCGGCTAGTCAAAAGCTGTGAATACATGTCTCCAGACAGAGGCTATCAGAAAGCAAAAGGTTTACTGAAGGAAAACTTTGGGAACGAATACAAACTCTCTTGTGCTTACCTGGAAAAAGCTCTATCCTGGCCCCTAGTTCAATCTGAAGATTCAAGGTCGCTGCAGGATTACGCCATGTTTCTAAGGAGTTGCTGCAACGCTATGGAGGAAATGGAGTACTTGGAGGAACTAGACACGGTGTCCAACATGAGAAGCATTGTGCTTAAGCTACCATACAAGCTCAGGGAGGGATGGCGCAGCAAAGCTTACGCACTGCAAGAGGAGCGCAGTCGTAGAGTAAGGATTTTAGACCTTGTCTATTTCATTGAAAGGCAAGCTCGCATAGCAGCAGACCCAGTTTTTTGGTGACCTTCAAGACCACTCAGCTGCCAAAGGAAAGGTGGCTGTAAAGACTAGATGTCCTGTTAAGTCGCAGATCTCAAAGGCGTATGACAGCAGTTTTGCCACAGGTGTCACTATCTCCCCAAAAGAGCCTGAACCCTCCTGTCCCTTCTGTAGGTGCAAGCACGCATTGGAACTGTGTAAATAATTCTTAGAAGAAACACATAGGAACAAGCTGAACTTTGTAAAGATCAAGGGCATATGCTTTGGCTGTCTCTCTATAGGCCACATTAGTAGAGACTGTAAACAACGCCTCACCTGTAGAGTTTGCAAGCAAGCCCACCCAAGTGCCCTGCACATCTATGTTAAAGATGGTCCGACTAAAACAGACTGAAAGGCCCTCTGGTGTAGCAGGCAGAACATCAGCAGAGTTATGTGGCCACATAGGGCCGGAGAACAACAGCATGTGCTGTCCATTGTCCCAGTGCAAGTTAAGGCAGCAAAAGGCAGTCAAGTCTTTCAAGTCTATGCCCTCCTGGACCCTGGTTCCACCGCTACCTTCTGCTCCGAAGCGCTGATGTCTAAACTGAATCTGAAAGGCAGAAAAAACACATATTCTGTTAAGCACAATGAATCAGAAAAAACTGGTGCCATCTCACGTCATACCTGGAATTGAAGTTTCAGCACTGGACAGCGACAACTTCCTACCTCTTCCTGACGTTTTCACCCAGAGAGAAATGCCAGTCACCTCCAGTAGCATTCCCAACCAGAATGACTTAACGCAGTGGGCGTACCTGAACAAAGTCAAACTTCCCAGTATCAGTGCTAAAGTGGAATTATTAGTTGGCACGAATGCTCTAAAGCTGTTTTAGCCATGGGAGGTTATTAATAGCCAAGGTGAGGGCCCCTACGCAGTAAAACTCTATTGGGGTGGGTTGTAAATGGGCCACTCAGAAATGGCGGTGAGGGGCAGTACGTCGAGAGTGACTGTGAAATAGGATATCTGCCACAAGTTTGGAAGAGCTTCTAATGTCACAGTACAACCAGGACTTCAACGAAGTGTCATCTGAGGAAAAGCCAGAGATGTCAGTTGAGGACAAAATGTTTTGAAAGTAGCCAGTGAGGCTACCCTGCAAAAGGGACACTACAGTCTAAAGTTGCCTTTCAGGAAAGCCAATGTCAGCATGCCTAACAACCGCCAAATTGCAGAACAGCGCCTGCAGGGCTTAAAAAGGAAGATGAAGAGGGACCAGCACTACAAGCATGAATACGTTGCATTCCTCAACGACATCTTGGAGAACAACTATGCAGAGGATGTCCCACAGGAAGATCTGACACAGTCACCCGGACACAAATGGTACATACCACACCATGGGGTGTACCACCTCAAAAAGAAAAAGCTTAGAGTTGTTTTTGACTGTGCAGCCTCTTACCAAGGCATGTCCCTGAACACAGAGCTACTGCAGGGACCTGATCTGAATAATTCTCTTGTGGGAGTCATTGTGAGATTTCGCAAAGAGCCAATTGGATTTATGGCCGACATAAAATCAATGTTCCATCAGGTCAGAATGGATAAATCTCATGTGGACTACTTGCGGTTTCTGTGGTGGCCACAAGGTGATACCAGTAAGCCCCCAAAAGAATATCGCATGCTGGTGCACATTTTTGGTGCTGTGTCCTCCCCAAGCTGTGCAATTTTTGCGCTACAAAAAAACGGCTGAAGACAATGAACATGGGTTCCCACCTCAAGTAGCTGAAACTATCCGAAGCAACTTTTATGTTGACGACTGTGTAAAGTCTGTCGCAAAAGAATCTGAAGCCATCCAGCTAGTAAAGGACCTCACGGCATTTGCAGAAGAGGCGGGTTTCAGCTGACCCAGTGGGTTAGCAACAGCAGAGCAGTTCTGGCCTCCATCCCCACAGAGCAAAGGGCAAAGGATTGTTAGGACTTTGGATCTCGACAAAGACAAGTCTCCCCATTGAAAGAACATTGGGTTTGCAGTGGGGTTGGGACTCTGACAATTTCCAGTTTAACATCCATCTCAACCAGAAGCCACATACACGAAAGAGGAATACTTTCAGTTGTAGTTATCATCTTTGATCCACTTCGGCTTTCTGGCTCCTCTGATTCTCCCAGCCAAGCAGTTGCTACAAAGCTCTGCCAGAGAGGTTTTTGGGTGGAATGAACCTTTGCCCCAGACTACATCAGATAAATGAGCGAATGGATAGCAGTCTGGAGAGGATAAAACACTT
>JAMFTG010001710.1:0-10000 GCA_023974075.1 Chaenocephalus aceratus
GGAGAGGACTCTTTAAAGTAGAGACACTACATGCTGATATTACACCTGAACATCAGCAGGAGAGGACTCTTTAAAGTAGAGACACTACATGCTGATTATACACCTGAACACCAGCAGAGAGGACTCTTTAAAGTAGAGACACTACATACTGATATACACCTGAACACCAGCAGGAGAGGACTCTTTAAAGTAGAGACACTACATACTGATATACACCTGAACATCAGCAGGAGAGGGACTCTTTAAAGTAGAGACACTACATACTGATATACACCTGAACATCAGCAGGAGAGGACTCTTTAAAGTTATTTAGAGGGGATTTTATTGTTATTTATTTGTTTATGTAGGCCTGCGCATGAGTGCATTTATTTATTATTATTTTGAATGTTTTATTTTCCTAGATTTTGTAGTTTTGGTGAAGTTTAAATCCTCTTCATAAAAAGCTACATTTAATTTTAAATAAATAAAAATAAGAATTGTATTTGTGAAGTCTTACTTGCTGAAAGAGCTCCTTGTCACTGTTTATAAATCTGACTAAATAAAATAAAATAATTATAAAAGACAAGTTGTCTTTATTTGTTGTGCGATGTGCTGTATGGATGTGAGTATTTTTATTATTGGATTTTTTATTCCTGTTTATTGTTTTTGATTATAATATATTTGTGTTTTTTATATTATTGTAGTTAATTATTTCATTGTTTTAATATTTATGATATTGGTATTTATTTCGTATAATTTTGATTATTATTTAGACGTATATAAATATATTATTATGGTTTAAATACGTTGTCCTTATTTTTAGAATGATTAATATTTTTGTATTATTGTAGTTAATTAGTTTAATGACTGTATTATATTATTATTTATTATTGCTCCTGCAGTGCCCCAGTCTGTCCGCCAGGGGGCAGCAGAGAGCAACAGAATGACGCACTTTGTTTCACTGGAAACACAAAGCTGCTTTTATTCACTTTATTTCGAGACAAAAAAACTCATTATGTGGAAAATCTGCAGGGCAGTTCTGGACAGAGAGAATAGGAATAATAACGATCTCAAATATACAAAAACACATTCAGGAGTTTAATTGTCTATTTATGGGTCATTACATAATTACTCTTTTGCATATTTTCAACACAAGACGTACATTTTTTTACATTTCTTTAAAAAAAACTAATTAATTTAGCTATTTCTTGGATTAAAATGAGTTTTTCCCCAGTGGGAATAGTGAGTGTAAAAGCAGGTTAACTCCCTGTTGGTGATTAAACAGTGAGCTATGCAGCACAGCTGAGGAATGAGCAGAATTTAGAAATGAAATCTGATATTTAGTGAGTTTTAAAGGCGCAGTACTGAGAGCGGCCGCCAGGGGGCAGCATGGTCCCTCTGACTCACCGTTAGAGCAACATCTGTGCGGAGGAATTGTTTTAAAATATGAATTATTAAATTACGTAAAATACAGTGAACATTACAAATATAAGAAAAAAATAAAAATGTAAGCTCAATTAGTTGATTAAGAATAAAAATACAGAACTTTTTCTCCCCAAATAAATAATACATTAAAAATATACAATTTAATGTTCATATAATAAAGGATTTAATCTAAAATAATAATACAAAATAAACACTAATATTGAAAGATAAAAATAAATGTTAATATTTTAAATATTTTAAATAAAGTGAGTGTCATCTATTATAATATAAACACATTTAAAAGTGTGGTTCATTAGAATAGAAATACAGAAAAGTCACAACAATAATTTAAATATCGGTCAAATAAAGTGCTTTCTCCGTCTCTCCCTCTCCCTCTCCCTCTCTCCCTCTCCCTCTCTCTCTCCCCTGTGACGTCAGAGGCTGCTCGGTAAACGGAGTCAGTCTCCGGTCTGAGACACGAGGAGAAACCGGAGAGAATACCGGAGCCTGTCTGTCTGTCTCTCTGCAGACAGGAAACTACAGAGGAACTACAACAGGAGAAGAAGAACGAGAAGTGGAGTTTAACAGCAGAGAAACTACAGAAGGAGAAGAAACAGAAGAAGAATAAGAAGTAGCCTAAAAGAAACAGCAGGAGAAGAATCAGAGAAAACCGCAGCGGAGAAAAATAAGTGGAAGGAACTACAGAATAAGCAGAACACAGAGGAACTACAGCAAGAGAAGAAGAAGTGGAGGAGAAGAAGAAGTGGACAGACAGAGACATAGAGGAACTACAGCAGGAGAAGAAGAGTGGAGGACAGACAGAGGGACAGAGGAACTACAGAAGCAGAAGAAGTGGAGTTTCTGTAGTTTCTCTCCAACATGGAGCGCGCACTAACTTTGCTCCTCGCGCTGATTTCCCTGAGCGGACTAACGGGCGCGCGGGCAGACACCTTCAAAGGTAAGATAGTAAAGAGAGTGGGGGAGAAATAGAGGGAGAAGGGGGGAGAAAACATGGGAGAGTTTCAGTTTCCAAGTTTCCATCCGGAAAATCTCCTCCCTTTCTCCATCTCGATTCTTTTTCCGCTGACCTCAGTATAAAACACTTTGAAATGTTTTAAGCAGAAGCTGAGAGGAAAGAGAAAATAGTTGATGGATAAATAATAAAATATAAAAATAAATACATTATTATGCACTTACTGTAAATAAATTAATGCATTCATAAATACTGGCAATAAATCAAATGATGAAATAGTACTGCAAAGAACTGCGTCTGAAGGGAAACCAATACAGAAATATCAACATTGAATTGACAATAAGTCCAGTAGAGAAATCATATAACTGCATTTAAATACACAAATAAACACAAACAAATAGACAATCCGATAAATATTGATAATGAAAAAACAGTTAATTGAAAAGTCCTGCAAATAAATATAAATGACGAATAAATAAAGACTAAAAAATGAATGAAGACTGACAATAAGGACTGCAACGAAATACATATATTGCAACCAGCAATGCGTGCGTGTGTGTATGTGTGCGTGTATATGTGCGTGCGTGGATGTGTGTGTGACTGTATGTGTGTGTGTGTGAACGTGTATGTATGGGTGTGTGTATACGTGTATTTGTGTGTGCGTGTATATGTGTGTATGTATGTGCGTGTATGTATATGCGTGTATATGTGTGTGTGTATACGTGTGTGTATATATGTGTGTGTGTGTGTATACGTGTGTGTGTGCGTGTATGTGCGTATGTGTGTGCGTGTGTGTATGCGTGTGTATGTGTGTGTGTGTGTATATGTGTGTGTGCGTGTGTATATGTGTGTGTATATGTGCGTGTGTGTATGCGTGTGCGTGTGTGAGAGCTGCAGCATCAGGATAACCAGTTGATAGTTGCAGGATCGATGATAGTATCCTCTGTGTCTCGTGACTGCAGCTTGAGTTGCGTTTGGTTCAGAATGTTTCTGTAGTTTTCAAACCCAGATTCCTCCTGAGTATTGACCGTTGATTGAGTTCCCGCAGCTGCGTGACAGCGGCTCGCGCGGAGAAGAAGCACTCTGCAGATCAGCGGGATTATCAAATGCTCTCTGATTTTAAATCACCTCCAAATGTCTTCTGATCATCCACACCGCACTCTTTAGAGGCTCCTGTTCACATCCTACGTGACTCAGACACGCAGAGACACTGGGACGCACGTGTTCTAATGTTAGGATCCAGAGTGGCCTGTGCGCATCAGACAGCTTGTGCAGCTGTTCTTCACGTGCACGGTATATTGGTGAATGCATGATAGAAGAGGTGCTTTAAGGTGGGGTACTTATGGAGAAAGCAGCTCGAGTGCGCTACAATTTGAAAATACACAGCCGGAAAAAATCTGCAACTTCCTCACAGAGCCCCTCCTCCAACACGCGAACGCGCACATGACCATCAGGCGCGTTCACACTGCGGTACTTTTCCCACAAAGGTTCCTGAGAACTCTTTAGTTCTCATGAACTAAGTACAGATCGCGTTCACACCGGAAGTCCATGGGGAGGATTAGGCAAATGAAGCCGCTGACGTCACTTCTTCTTCTTCTGCTTTGGGTTTACTGGCAGGCCGCAAACCACTTCACGGCGTATACTGCCGCCCAAAGTCCCCGGCCGGAAGTCCCCGGAGTTGGGGAAGGCTTCAGTAGAAGCTGCTGGGACTCCCAGCAGCTTCTACTGAAGCCTTCCGAGTAAATCGCCAGAACGCCGACACCTCCTCATCTCCACCGCTCCCATGTTTTATTTTGTGTTGCCATAAGTTAGTCTCTCTGCGTTTCTGCGCTGGGCTAATGCTAATGCTAATAATGCTAATGCGAGGATAATAAAATGGCGGCTTCACAAAACTCTTTCTCACAGGGACTTTTTGGTGTGAACGCGATCAAGAACCTCGCATGAACCTTTGTGGGAAAAGTACCGCAGTGTGAACGCGCCTAATGAGGGCACGAGAGGAGTCTGTGCCCCGAGGGAAGGCTGACAGGCAGGTCGGCCATCCAGTCACTTCAGCCGGCTCAGATGATTGGTCGAGCTTGTTACAGCGCCACGGCTTCCAGAGATGATGTGTTTTTATGGATTTGTTGTCAAAGCACTTCAGATATTCATTGCTATCGGACGTTGAGAGCATTTCATGGAATATAACAACAAGTGGAGCTCGAGCCGGTTTCTGAAACTCACCTCCCACACCTTTAACGTTTAAAGGCAGAGTGTTTAATGCGGCCTCCATTTCATGATATGATTCATATATTGGAAACACTGACAATGCAATCTTCTTTTAAATGTGGAGGAGATGAGGTTTCCCGTGTCCTCCTCTCTGCTGGTTCAATCGGGGGATTCAGATCAGTGACCACACGTCGCTGAGAGGGTTCAGTCAGATCTCCCAACTATAATAGATGTAGTCAAACATAGTTATTTAGGGACGTAAGACATTTAGTAATTAAGACAAACTCTAAATTCCTCTTTAAAGACTCAATGCCATGGTAACAACCCTAAGCCTCTTTAAATAGTGTCAGCATACTGGTTTCATAATGACCTCTTTAAAACACCTGGATTCCTTCAAATGTCCCACTGGCTTTGAACGCATCACGACAACGTTGTAATTTACCTTCAACCAATACAGATTTTTACAAAAAAAGAACCTGAACGCATCATAATGTGTACTTTAAAGAGTCCTCTCCTGCTGATGTTCAGGTGTATATCAGTATGTAGTGTCTCTACTTTAAAGAGTCCTCTCCTGCTGATGTTCAGGTGTATATCAGTATGTAGTGTCTCTACTTTAAAGAGTCCTCTCCTGCTGATGTTCAGGTGTATATCAGTATGTAGTGTCTCTACTTTAAAGAGTCCTCTCCTGCTGATGTTCAGGTGTATATCAGTATGTAGTGTCTCTACTTTAAAGAGTCCTCTCCAGCTGATGTTCAGGTGTATATCAGTATGTAGTGTCTCTACTTTAAAGAGTCCTCTCCTGCTGATGTTCAGGTGTATATCAGTGTGTAGTGTCTCTACTTTAAAGAGTCCTCTCCTGCTGATGTTCAGGTGTATATCAGTATGTAGTGTCTCTACTTTAAAGAGTCCTCTCCTGCTGATGTTCAGGTGTATATCAGTATGTAGTGTCTCTACTTTAAAGAGTCCTCTCCTGCTGATGTTCAGGTGTATATCAGTATGTAGTGTCTCTACTTTAAAGAGTCCTCTCCTGCTGATGTTCAGGTGTATATCAGTGTGTAGTGTCTCTACTTTAAAGAGTCCTCTCCTGCTGATGTTCAGGTGTATATCAGTATGTAGTGTCTCTACTTTAAAGAGTCCTCTCCTGCTGATGTTCAGGTGTATATCAGTGTGTAGTGTCTCTACTTTAAAGAGTCCTCTCCTGCTGGTGTTCAGGTGTATATCAGTATGTAGTGTCTCTACTTTAAAGAGTCCTCTCCTGCTGATGTTCAGGTGTATATCAGTATGTAGTGTCTCTACTTTAAAGAGTCCTCTCCTGCTGATGTTCAGGTGTATATCAGTATGTAGTGTCTCTACTTTAAAGAGTTCTCTCCTGCTGATGTTCAGGTGTATATCAGTATGTAGTGTCTCTACTTTAAAGAGTCCTCTCCTGCTGATGTGCAGGTGTATATCAGGATGTAGTGTCTCTACTTTAAAGAGTCCTCTCCTGCTGATGTTCAGGTGTATATCAGTATGTAGTGTCTCTACTTTAAAGAGTCCTCTCCTGCTGATGTTCAGGTGTATATCAGTATGTAGTGTCTCTACTTTAAAGAGTTCTCTCCTGCTGATGTTCAGGTGTATATCAGTATGTAGTGTCTCTACTTTAAAGAGTCCTCTCCTGCTGATGTTCAGGTGTATATCAGTATGTAGTGTCTCTACTTTAAAGAGTGCTCTCCTGATGATGTTCAGGTGTATATCAGTATGTAGTGTCTCTACTTTAAAGAGTCCTCTCCTGCTGATGTTCAGATGTATATCAGTATGTAGTGTCTCTACTTTAAAGAGTCCTCTCCTGCTGATGTTCAGGTGTATATCAGTATGTAGTGTCTCTACTTTAAAGAGTCCTCTCCTGCTGATGTTCAGGTGTATATCAGTATGTAGTGTCTCTACTTTAAAGAGTCCTCTCCTGCTGATGCTCAGGTGTATATCAGTGTGTAGTGGTCTCATATTGTCTGTGCTGCAGCACCTCTTTTCACCCTCTGTCTGAAAGCAGAGCCCAGTCTGCTCTGATTGGTTAGCTGGTGAGCTCTGTTGTGATTGGTTCAACCAGCTTAGAGATGTCCCGCCCCTTATCACGTACGTTGTGTTTGATTGATGTTAATCGATGTGACTGCATTCAATATAACACACAGTGTCTCCAGAGACTCTGCGGGCGGCTGATCTTCATGTAAACCAATTAGCAACAAAAGCAATTAAAGAAGCTCATTAGGAGTTTGTTTACTGACTGTGTGGTGTGTGTGTGTGTGTGTGTGTGTGTGTGTGTGTGTGTGTGTGTGTGTCTGTGTATGCATGTGTGTGTGTGTGTGTGTGTATGTATGTGTATATCTATGTGTGTGTATGCATGTGTGTGTGTGTATGTGTGTGTATGTATGTGTGTGTATCTATGTGTGTGTGTGTGTGTGTGTGTGTATGTGTGTGTGTGTGTGTGTGTGTATGCATGTGTATCTATGTGTGTGTGTGTGTGTATGTATGTGTATCTATGTGGTGTGTGTGTGTGTGTGTGTGTGTGTGTGTGTGTGTGTGTGTATGCATGTGTATCTATTAGGGATGTCCCGATCACCTTCTTTGCTCCCGATCCGATTCCGATCATTTGATTTTGACAATCTGCCGATACCGATTTTTCCCGATCCGATCTTTATGCAATGCATTAAGAGAAAACAAAGGTAAACAGATAACGGCTGGTCATCCAACGCGATGAGTTCAGCTATCTTGGCTGTTATCTGTTCTGGGGCAGTTTCTCTTTCCTTTTGAAAGCCTCTGAAAGTGTCGGTTGCTTCCGTGCCGTTACCCGAGTGGCCGCTGTGTACTCGCCGTGTTGTTGTTGGTGTTTTGTTTCTCAGGTGGCGTGTTAGATTGGTCGTGTTGAACGTAGCTCTGTTCTTTCCACCACGCGGAACCTCTGCCTTGCAAACATTGCATCTGGCTGTTACACTGCCTTCGCTTTCAATTTCATAATACTTCCAAACTCCTGACATGTTCTCTGTCCCGACTCCCGAGTCACCAGCTGAACGTAGCCTCTCGTTAGCTTGCTGCTGCTATGAGACACTGCGCCCACTCTGTTGCTTTGAGAGGAAGAAGCAGGTCTGAAACCAAGCCCAAGAGAAGCAGCACATACATGATGTTGTGTAATTTTAAACCAAAACTAAGTCCTCAGGATGACTTTAAGACGTGAACATGGTCATTTTTGTTTTGTAACATTAAATGAAAAAAAAAAAAATTTATAAAAAAAAAAAAAAAAAAAAATCCCGATCCCCGATTTTTTTCTCCCGATCCCCGATCTTTTGAAAAATCACGTGATCGGCTCCGATCCCCGATCACGTGATCGGATCGGGACATCTCTAGTATCTATGTGTGTGTGTGTGTGTGTATGCATGTGTATCTATGTGTATCTATGTGTGTGTGTGTGTGTGTGAGAGAGACTCCATGTGCAATTCAAACTCCCTTTCAAGCTTTTAAGTTTATTTATCGCCTTCTTTTCTTGAAATAATCAGATTTTTAAAACTATAACCTTCTTTATTCTTTCCTCCTGAGGTTTGACTTGTTTCTCTGAACATCCAGACGGGACTTCAAGGGTCTCTGCCTCGGGGTGCGTTTGATTTCCCCTCCTGTGTGTCCCTCTCTGCTGCACATATGGAGGGTGTGTGTGTGTGTGTGTGTGTCTGTGTGTCTCTGTGTGTGTGTGTGTGTGTGTGTGTGGGGGTGTGTGTGGGGGTGTGTGTGTGTGGGTGTGTGTGTGTGTGTGTGTGTGTGAAGCAGCAGAGAATGAAATTAAACTCTCAGGGCCTGGGTCCAAGATGGCCGCCACGCCCTGATAATCTCAGTGATGGAGTTTTTAGTTTTGTCTTTGAGTCTCTTTGTGTTCATTACGTGTAATTTTGTCTCTTTGTAGTTTTGTGTCTCTGTAGTTTTGTGTCTCTTGTAGTTTTGTGTCTCTTTGTAGTTTTGTGTCTCTGTAGTTTTGTCTCTTTGTAGTTTTGTCTCTTTGTAGTTTTGTCTCTTTATAGTTTTGTCTCTTAATAGTTTTGTGTCTCTGTAGTTTTGTCTCTTTGTAGTTTTGTGTCTCTTTGTAGTGTTGTCTCTTTATAGTTTTGTGTCTCTTTATAGTTTTGTGTCTCTTTGTAGTTTTGTCTCTTTGTAGTGTTGTCTCTTTATAGTTTTGTGTCTCTGTAGTTTTGTCTCTTTATAGTTTTGTGTCTCTTTATAGTTTTGTGTCTCTGTAGTTTTGTGTCTCTTTGTAGTGTTGTCTCTTTATAGTTTTGTGTCTCTGTAGTTTTGTGTCTCTTTGTAGTGTTGTCTCTTTATAGTTTTGTGTCTCTTTGTAGTTTTGTCTCTTTGTAGTTTTGTCTCTTTATAGTTTTGTGTCTCTTTATAGTTTTGTCTCTTTATAGTTTTGTGTCTCTGTAGTGCTGTCTCTTTATAGTTTTGTGTCTCTTTGTAGTTTTGTGTCTCTTTGTAGTGTTGTCTCTTTGTAGTTTGTGTCTCTTTGTAGTTTTGTGTCTCTTTATAGTGTTGTCTCTTTGTAGTTTTGTCTCTTATAGTTTTGTGTCTCTTTATAGTTTTGTGTCTCTTTGTAGTGTTGTCTCTTTATAGTTTTGTGTCTCTTTGTAGTTTTGTCTCTTTGTAGTTTTGTCTCTTTATAGTTTTGTGTCTCTTTGTAGTTTTGTCTCTTTGTAGTTTTGTCTCTTTATAGTTTTGTGTCTCTTTATAGTTTTGTCTCTTTATAGTTTTGTGTCTCTGTAGTGCTGTCTCTTTATAGTTTTGTGTCTCTTTGTAGTTTTGTCTCTTTGTAGTTTTGTGTCTCTTGTAGTGTTGTCTGTTTATAGTTTTGTGTCTCAGTAGTTTTGTCTCTTTGTAGTTTTGTGTCTCTTATAGTTTTGTCTCTTTATAGTTTTGTGTCTCTTTGTAGTGTTGTCTCTTTGTAGTTTTGTCTCTTTGTAGTGTTATCTGTTTATAGTTTGTTGTCTCTGTAGTTTTGTCTCTTTGTAGTTTTGTGTCTCTTTATAGTTGTGTGTCTCTGTAGTTTTGTGTCTCTGTAGTTTTGTCTCTTTGTAGTTTTGTGTCTCTTTATAGTTTTGTGTCTCTGTAGTTTTGTGTCTCTGTAGTTGTGTCTCTTTGTAGTTTTGTGTCTCGTTAAAACATGTTATCAGCAGGATGAAGGAAACACTAAAATTGAACAGAGAGAGAGAGAGGCGTCTGTAATTAGAGCAATGCTGTTAACTCAGCACACACACACACACACACACACACACACACACACACACACACACACACACACACACACACACACACACACACCACACACACACACTCCCTGATGACCTGGTATGTCCAGGTCAGGACTGTCGCTGATTCAGGACTTTACCTTTTCCTCCTGAGTGTGTGTGC
>JAMFTG010001710.1:17500-27500 GCA_023974075.1 Chaenocephalus aceratus
ACTGATTTATGATGACTCAGCAGGACAGAAAAGGTCCTTCACTTTCTCCCTTCTTCTCCAACTATAAATAAGTCAGTATTTGTTCTAAAATGTTGAAAATCAAAACACCAAATTGGGTAGTCAACAGCAAAATAAGATCTCCAATAATACATATCAAGAAACACAAGAAGAGTTTAGGAGAAAAATGTCATATAAAAAAGGAATTTCTTTTGAAAAAAGTCGTGATAATTTAAGAAAAGTCAGAATATTCATAAGAAATGTCACTACTTTTTGAGGATACAAAAAATGCTCAGTTTAAAAAGATAAATAGAATACTAATACAATGAAAAATATGTGATTATTTGAGACAGCTGTCAAAATGTTAAGATTGAGCTGCAACGATTCATTTTATAATACCAATCTGTTCAATCCCATAATATTCACCTCTCAGCAAAAATCCATCTGTGAAGTCAGATTAAATCTTGATTTGAACCCCTCCTTCTTAATCTGACATACTTTATGATACGTCTTAATCTCTTTCTTATAAACCCTGCAGTGTGTGTGTCTGTGTGTGTGTGTGTGTGTGTGTGTGTGTTTGAAGAAGCCCATCTGTTGACCCTGGATCATTTTCATTTTTTAATTAAAGCCCACTCTCATTTACATACCTGTCTGTCTGATATCAGTATTACAAGTTAATCATAGCAGAGGATTACATTGAAAATAGATTAATAGGAAATAATGAGGACCGATCACGCAGCCCTGAGGGACGCCACAAAATAATTATAATATTTAAAGATTGTTTAGATTGTTTCTAAAACGATGGTTGATTTAGACAGACTACTACAAACAATGTACACTCGTAGCAGAACATGTTAACTGTATTTAAAACCATGCAATTAGTTATACAACCCTGTTTTGGTTAATCAGATTCTTTATTATGACGATAGTGACTTTTTGGTAATGTTGCGCCCTTTTCTTCTCACCTCAGTGTTTTATATGTTAATGCAACGACTACAGTCACTACTTTGAACATTACAACTGTTTACTTTGACGTTAGCCTCATTAGCATCATTAGCTTTTATGAAGTGTAATGCCCCCCCTGATCAGACTTGCTCCCACTTTGGCTGTTTTTAAATCTCTCTTTGTAGTAATGTTGAGTGTCTTTGTAGTCCTTTAGTGTCTTTTGTAGTCCTCTATTGTGTAGTAATTTTGTGTGTCTTTATAGTCTTTTAGTGTCTCTTTGTGACTGTAACAGAGCATTGTGGTAACTGTTGCCCTTTTAGTGTCTTTGTAGTCCGTTAGTGTCTCTTTGAGTCTCTTTGTAGTCCTTTAGTGTCTCTTGTAGTCATTTTGAGTCTCTTTGTAGTCCTTAAGTATCTCTTTATAGTCATTTAGTGTCTCTTTGTAGTCTCTTTGTGACTGTAACACAGAACATTTCGGTAATTTTTCGCCCTTTTAGTGTCTTTTTGCAGTCATTTTGAATCTCTTAGTAGTCATTTTGAATCTCTTTGTAGTCATTTTGAATCTCTTTGTAGTCATTTTGAATCTCTTTGTAGTCATTTTGAGTCTCTTTGTAGTCATTTTGAATCTCTTTGTAGTCATATTGAGTCTCTTTGTAGTCTCTTTGTAGTCATTTTGAGTCTCTTTGTAGTCATTTTGAATCTCTTTGTAGTCATATTGAGTCTCTTTAGTCTTTGTAGTCATTGATCTCTTTGTAGTCATTTTGAATCTCTTTGTAGTCATTTTGAGTCTCTTTGCAGTCATTTTGAATCTCTTTGTAGTCATATTGAGTCTCTTTGTAGTCTCTTTGTAGTCATTTTGAGTCTCTTTGCAGTCATTTTGAATCTCTTTGCAGTCATTATTGAGTCTCTTTGTAGTCTCTTTGTAGTCATTTTGAGTCTCTTTGTAGTCTCTTTGTAGTCATTTGAGTCTCTTTGCAGTCATTTTGAATCTCTTTGCAGTCATTTTGAATCTCTTTGTAGTCATTTTGAGTCTCTTTGTAGTCATTTTGAATCTCTTGTAGTCATTTTGAGTCTCTTTGTAGTCATTTTGAATCTCTTTGTAGTCATATTGAGTCTCTTTGTAGTCTCTTTGTAGTCATTTTGAGTCTCTTTGCAGTCATATTGAGTCTCTTTGTAGTCATATTGAGTCTCTTTGTAGTCTCTTTGTAGTCATTTTGAGTCTCTTTGCAGTCATATTGAGTCTCTTTGTAGTCTCTTTGTAGTCATTTTGAGTCTCTTGTAGTAGGAAGTGACGTAGCGCTGCTCAAATCTATGGAACATTCCCATTAGCTTTTTGTGGAGGGAACAAGAGGGATGATGCCTTCAGGGTCCACTAAAGACAGACAGGGTTTGACAGCCTGTCCTCTGGTGGACAGTTTGAGTGATGAAGACGGACAGCGGACACACGGAGACACTCACACCTCCGCTGGCCATCAACTCTCAGACCAACACACACAATGACTGTAACACAGAACATTACCACGCTGCTGCCCAATGGCTTTTAAAGGACTGCTTTTCGTTTCATTGATGTCTCTTTGTAGTCCGTTAGTGTCTCTTGTAGTCCGTTAGTGTCTCTTTGTAGTCCGTTAGTGTCTCTTTGTAGTCCGTTAGTGTCTCTTTGTAGTCCGTTAGTGTCTCTTTGTAGCAGCTTTTTGTCTTTTTTATGTCATTTTGAGTCTCTTTGATTGATTTTCTATCACTCTGCTCCCATTGAACCCATGTTTTCTCCTGCAGTTTTCTGCTCTTCCTCTTCCTCCTCTTCATCCTCTTCCTCTCCGTCCTTGCTGAGAGGAGTTACAGCCCAGAGGGAGGAGGGGGGGGGGAGAGACTTGAGGGTGGAGGGGGAGATAATCTGAGTGTGTATGTTACAGGGTAATTATTAGTAATTAGCATATTATTCTAATACCGTCATATAGACAGCCCCGAGTACAGCCCGATAACAGTGATAGCAAAAAACACACACACACACACACACACACCACACACACACACACACACACACACACACACACACACACACACACACACACACACACACACACACACACACACACACATATATATATATACACGCACACACACACCCACACACCCAGAGGGCAGCGGGCTGACTGCTGCATTATTCATCTTTGGCCCGAGGCGAGTTAGCTCGCTGTGCTAACCCTAATGCTGTTAGCGCCCGGTTTACTGCTCCTGCTGCTGGAGAAACACACACCACACACACACACACACACACACACACACACACACACACCCACACACAACCATTACACACAGTCTGATATATATACACTTCACATACCTTGCAAACATTGCACAAACACAGAGTTTGATGCCTTGAAAGTTAAGCAAGTGTGTGTGTGTGTGTGTGTGTGTGGTGTGTGTGTGTGTGTGTGTGTGTGTGTGTGTGTGTGTGGTGTGTTGGGTGTAGTCTCTGCTCTTTAATCAGACTTCTGTTTTAGACTCTGAGGTCATTTTCATGTTGGATTACTGTTTATAAGAGCAGACTGGTATGGTTATTAGTAATATTTGCAGTATTAGTATTTGTAGTATCTGTAGGAACTTTTAGTGGCAGTATTAGTACTTTAGTGGCAGTAATCAGTACTTTAGTGGCAGTATCAGTACTTTTAGTGGCAGTATCATTACGCTAGTGGCAGTATCAGTACTTTTAGTGGCAGTATCAGTACTTTAGTGGGCAAGTATTAGTACTTTATTGGCAGTATCAGTAGTTTTAGTAGTGGCAGTATCAGTACTTAGTGGCAGTATCAGTACTTTAGTGGCAGTATCAGTACTTTAGTGGCAGTATCAGTACTTTAGTGGCAGTATCAGTACTTTAGTGGCAGTATCAGTACTTTAGTGGCAGCAGTATCAGTACTTTTAGTGGCAGTATCAGTACTTTAGTGACAGTATCAGTACTTTAGTGGCAGTATCAGTACGTTTAGTGGCAGTATCAGTACTTTAGTGGCAGTATCAGTACTTTAGTGGCAGTATCAGTAGTTTAGTGGCAGTATATCAGTACTTTAGTGGCAGTATCAGTACTTTAGTGGCAGTATCAGTACTTTAGTGGCAGTATCAGTACTTTTAGTGGCAGTATCAGTACTTTAGTGGCAGTATCAGTACTTTAGTGGCAGTATCAGTAGTTTTAGTGGCAGTATCAGTACTTTAGTGGCAGTATCAGTACTTTAGTGGCAGTATCAGTACTTTTAGTGAGTATCAGTACTTTAGTGGCAGTATCAGTAGTTTTAGTGGCAGTATCATACTTAGTGGCAGTATCAGTATTTTTTAGTGGCAGTATCAGTACTTTAGTGGCAGTATCAGTACTTTTAGTGGCAGTATCAGTACTTTAGTGGCATATCAGTAGTTTAGTGCAGTATCAGTACTTTAGTGGCAGTATCGTACTTTTTAGTGGCAGTATCAGTACTTTAGTGGCAGTATCAGTAGTTTTTAGTGGCAGTATCAGTACTTTAGTGGCAGTATCAGTAATTTTAGTGGCAGTATCAGTACTTTAGTGGCAGTTATCAGTACTTAGTGGCAGTATCAGTAGTTTTAGTGGCAGTATCAGTACTTTATGGCAGTATCAGTACTTTTAGTGGCAGTATCAGTACTTTAGTGGCAGTATCAGTACTTTTAGTGACAGTATCAGTACTTTAGTGGGCAGTATCAGTAGTTTTAGGGGCAGTATCATACTTTAGTGCAGTATCAGTACTTTTAGTGCAGTATCAGTAACTTTAGTGGCAGTAATCAGTAGTTTTAGTGGGCAGTATCAGTACTTTTAGTAAACTTTTAGTACTTTTAGTAGTTTTGATCCTGTGAGTATGATATGTTTGACAGATGATTTCCATCCAGAGGAGTCTCCAGTAAAACGTTCTCACATGTTGCTCAACACCAGATGTTTCCCATGTTTCCTTCTTCACTTCCTCATTTCCTCATTTCCTGCTCTAACTCCTCCTTTCCATCCCTTCTGATCCCATACCTCCTTCATTCCATCTCTACCTCCATGTTTACTTTTCTGTTTACTTCTCCTTCTTGTTTACATTCTGGTTTCCTTCTGTCTTTATTTCCTACCTTCTTGTTTCCTTCTCTACTTCCTTGTTTCATTTTCTACCCTCCTTGTTTCCTTCTCCTTCTTGTTTACTTTCTTATTTTGTTGACCTCATTATGTCCTTCTCTACCGTCTTATTTACTTTGTTGTGTCCATTCATAACTCTGTGTTTCCTTCTTCCTCTTCTCCTTTCCTTCTCTAACATTCGTCTCCTTGTTTCCCACTATATCTCCTCTTCGCCTTTCTAATTCCTTGTTTCCTTTTACATCTCCTATATCTTCTTCTCTGTCTCCTCCTTTCCTTCCTCCTTACCTCCTTGTCTCCTTCCTGTCTGAATATCATCCGTCACTCACACAAACACAATCTGTTGTTTTCTTTCTGCCATCTTTCCTCATCTTCACTGTCATTGTGTGTGTGTGTGTGTGTGTGTGTGTGTGTGTGTGTGTGTGTGTGTGTGTCACCAGCTAAATGCCACCACTGACACCACAGGCCACTTCAGTCTGTCAGGGAGTGTGTGTGCACTGTCACTTTCAATCACACACACACACACACACCACACACACACACGCAC
Source organism: Chaenocephalus aceratus (assembly GCA_023974075.1). Lineage (NCBI taxonomy): Eukaryota > Metazoa > Chordata > Actinopteri > Perciformes > Channichthyidae > Chaenocephalus > Chaenocephalus aceratus. The sequence goes on from JAMFTG010001710.1 coordinate 23,094, forward strand.
ACACACCACACACACACATTACACACACACACATTACACACACACTTGCCCCAGGGGCTGCTGGGAGCTCGCTGTCTGCTCTCGTCCAATCACCCCGAAGGGTTTTTTCAGTTTTGGGGGGTGGAGTGTTAGCATCACCACATGCTAACGGCTAACTGTGGGGCTACTCCCGCTAAACACACACACACACACACACACACACACACACACACACACACACACACACACACACACACACACACACACACACACACACACAGATGCTGGTGTCTGACAGCAGATAATAACACACACATTAGATAAGCTTGGTTACACACTGCTAATTGCTCTGTGTGTATGTGTGTGTGTGTGTGTGTGTGTGTGTGTGTGTGTGTTGTTTCCTGAAGACATACAATAATCAGAATCACAATTCCTTTATTTATATCTCCTTAAATTCCCATTATTAGCAGAAGCAGTGCAGATTAAGTAAAGAGAATAAAGCTGCTTCTGTTTACAGATCGTAAATAAAGCCTCCTTTCCTTCATCGTCCACGGAGACGTTTTCGAGTAAAAGAAAGCAGGAAAATGTCCTTAAATCTCACGTAACCTTTCCCTTTATGTTGCGTTTAAGTGCACTTACTAACGTGGGACAGTTAAGTGTTTCCTCCGCGGTCGGAGGGAAGTCATGCTTGTTTCTGCTCTCGTCTCCTTCATGTGTCTCCGTGTTCCTCCGTCACTATTTATTCCCAGGTCAGCTTCAGTTAGTTAACATTCAGCAGCTCTCCCAGCGCTGCTGATTCCCAACAACAGGAGTCTGTGTGAGGGGGAGATAAAGGGGGAGATACAGGGGGGAGGGGAGGGTTTTATCATCTGCTGTTAGATCAGGACACGTACATGGAATATGGTTTCCTCAGTTTATAACCTTTAGTCTATTATCGAGACATGCAGTCCTCTGGCATCACGGCAGCTGCACCGAGGGACACATCGTACTATCTATGCGGCTTTTCCTTTAGTGTGTTCTTTAGGTTTTAGTGCATGTCAATGGTCTGCAGAGGCTACAATCACAAAGGTCCAGCACGTCAGAATCAGGTTCACACGTGCGAGGAATTTGACTTGGTGTCATGGTGCAGACATAGAAGTAAAACAGAAATTCAAAACACAGATAGAAAACTATAATAAGACAAAAAACATTAAAAAAGACAGTAAAATATAGCATTACACGTAGTGACATCACTATGGAACACTCGCGCTCCTATTGGCTAGCACTCAAACACATTGTAGGCTAAGGGGGCGGGTCATCGCTCATCAATCAGAGCAGCTCTGGTTTCAGACAGAGGGTGAAAACAGTGCTAGTAGGGTGAACATGAGAGAGTTTGAACGAGGCGTTAACACAGAGTTCAGCTTCAGAGAGACAGGAAGCATTCAGAGAAAAACCACAGAAGAAGAGACGAGTGATTTCCTAATAAGGACCAGATGGTTCCATTCAGCCTCAAATACTTCAGAGAAGAAGAGGCTGCCAGCTGAGTATGTGTGTGTGTGTGTGTGTGTGTGTGTGTGTGTGTGTGTGTGTGTGTCTGGGGGGGTGGGTGTGTGTGTGTGTGTGTGTGTGTGGGGGGGTGGGGTGTGTGTGTGTGTGTGTGTGTGGGGGGTGTGTATAAATGTTATCAGATCCCTATGGACTCTAACGTAGACACTGCAACACCTCGGAGACTCAGAGACAGATAGACAAAGACAAGGAGACATAAAGACTCAAAGACAGATAAACATACCCCAAGAATTGGAGACATAAAGACACAAAACCAGAGAGACATGGATGACGTAAAGATCAAAAAGACAAACAGAGGCAACGAGTCAGAGACAGAAGAAGAGACTTGGAGACATCAGGCGCGTTCACACCAAGTACTTCCCCCTTTAGTTCCGTTAGTACCCCGATGGCGCGTTCACACCAAAGAGAGTACTTAGTGCCGGGAACCTTTTTTTCAGTCCCTGCTGAGAGGTGGTACGAAAAAAAAGCCTTCCCCAACTCCGGGGACTCCGGGCGGCAGTATACGCCGTGAAGTGGTTTGCGGCCTGCCAGTAAACCCAAAGCAGAAGAAGAAGAAGTGACGTCAGCGGCTCATTTGCGAAATCTGCCCTCAGGGAAAAGTAGTCCGGTGTGAAGCCTTCCGAGTAAATCGCCAGAACGCCGACACCTCCTCATCTCCACCGCTCCCACGTTTTCTTTTGTGTTGCCATAAGTTAGTCTCTCTGCGTTTCTGCGCTGGGCTAATGCTAATGCTAATAATGCTAATGCTAATAATGCTAATGCTAATAATGCTAATTAAAGGATAATAAAATGGCGGCTTCGAAACAATTTTGGGGAGTTTCACGGGGCGTGGTTTGCAATCCGCCAGCCAATCAGACAGAGGAACCTTTTTCTCCCACGAAAGTCCCTGCTCTCTAGCGGGGACGGAAAAGGAGGTGAAAAAGTTCTCAATAACTAATTTCTAGTTCCGGCTCTTTTTGGTGTGAACGCAGATTTCAGAACTATATCGGAACTAAAGTGGGAAAGTACTCCGGTGTGAAAGCGCCTACAGAGACAAATGCTAAGAGATAAAGACTCATACACTCATGGACAAGGAGACAAAGACCTGGAAGACCTAGAAAATATACTCACAGATATGAAAACTCAGACACTTAAGAGACAAGGAGAAAAGACTAACGACAAGGAGACAAAGACTGACAGACAGATAGAGACAAAGACCCGGAGAGACAAGGAGACTGAAAGACTCGAAAGAGAATAAGCACAGATAAAGACACAAGGACTCAGAGACATAAGGAAACCACTTGGGACAAATAGACAAGACACAAGGACTCAGAGACATAAGGAAACCACTTGGGACAAATAGACAAAGACACAAGGACTCAGAGACATAAGGAAACCACTTGGGACAAATAGACAAAGACACAAGGACTCAGAGACATAAGGAAACCACTCGGGACAAATAGACAAAGACGCAAGGACTCAGAGACATAAGGAAACCACTTGGGACAAATAGACAAAGACGCAAGGACTCAGAGACATAAGGAAACCACTTGGGACAAATAGACAAAGACACAAGGACTCAGAGACATAAGGAAACCACTTGGGTCAAATAGACAAAGACGCAAGGACTCAGAGACATAAGGAAACCACTTGGGACAAATAGACAAAGACGCAAGGACTCAGAGACATAAGGAAACCACTTGGGACAAATAGACAAAGACACAAGGACTCAGAGACATAAGGAAACCACTTGGGACAAATAGACAAAGACGCAAGGACTCAGAGACATAAGGAAACCACTTGGGACAAATAGACAAAGACACAAGGACTCAGAGACATAAGGAAACCAGTTGGGACAAATAGACAAAGACACAAGGACTCAGAGACATAAGGAAACCACTTGGGACAAATAGACAAAGACACAAGGACTCAGAGACATAAGGAAACCACTTGGGACAAATAGACAAAGACGCAAGGACTCAGAGACATAAGGAAACCACTTGGGACAAATAGACAAAGACACAAGGACTCAGAGACATAAGGAAACCACTTGGGACAAATAGACAAAGACGCAAGGATTCAGAGACATAAGGAAACCACTTGGGACAAATAGACAAAGACACAAGGACTCAGAGACATAAGGAAACCACTTGGGACAAATAGACACAAGGACTCAGAGACATAAGGAAACCACTGGGACAAATAGACACAAGGACTCAGAGACATAAGGAAACCACTTGGGACAAATAGACAAAGACACAAGGACTCAGAGACATAAGGAAACCACTTGGGACAAATAGACAAAGACACAAGGACTCAGAGACATAAGGAAACCACTTGGGACAAATAGACAAAGACACAAGGACTCAGAGACATAAGGAAACCACTTGGGACAAATAGACAAAGACGCAAGGACTCAGAGACATAAGGAAACCACTTGGGACAAATAGACAAAGACACAAGGACTCAGAGACATAAGGAAACCACTTGGGACAAATAGACAAAGACGCAAGGACTCAGAGACATAAGGAAACCACTTGGGACAAATAGACAAAGACACAAGGACTCAGAGACATAAGGAAACCAGTTGGGACAAATAGACAAAGACACAAGGACTCAGAGACATAAGGAAACCACTTGGGACAAATAGACAAAGACACAAGGACTCAGAGACATAAGGAAACCACTTGGGACAAATAGACACAAGGACTCAGAGACATAAGGAAACCACTTGGGACAAATAGATACAAGGACTCAGAGACATAAGGAAACCACTTGGGACAAATAGACAAAGACACAAGGACTCAGAGACATAAGGAAACCACTCGGGACAAATAGACAAAGACACAAGGACTCAGAGACATAAGGAAACCACTCGGGACAAATAGACAAAGACACAAGGAC
>JAMFTG010001710.1:32500-59038 GCA_023974075.1 Chaenocephalus aceratus
CTGTGTACCTGAATGCATCGCCTTAGTGTCTGTGTGTCCCTGAATGCATCACCTCATTGTCTGTGTGTCCCTGAATGCATCGCCTCATTGTCTGTGTGTACCTGAATGCATCGCCTCATTGTCTGTGTACCTGAATGCATCGCCTTAGTGTCTGTGTGTCCCTGAATGCATCACCTCATTGTCTGTGTGTCCCTGAATGCATCGCCTTAGTGTCTGTGTGTCCCTGAATGCATCGCCTCATTGTCTGTGTCCCTGAATGCATCACCTCATTGTCTGTGTGTCCCTGAATGCATCACCTCATTGTCTGTGTGTCCCTGAATGCATCGCCTCATTGTCTGTGTACCTGAATGCATCGCCTCATTGTCTGTGTACCTGAATGCATCGCCTTAGTGTCTGTGTGTCCCTGAATGCATCACCTCATTGTCTGTGTGTACCTGAATGCATCGCCTCATTGTCTATGTGTACCTGAATGCATCACCTCATTGTCTGTGTGTACCTGAATGCATCGCCTTAGTGTCTGTGTGTCCCTGAATGCATCACCTCATTGTCTGTGTGTCCCTGAATGCATCGCCTCAGTGTCTGTGTGTACCTGAATGCATCGCCTCATTGTCTGTGTCCCTGAATGCATCGCCTCATTGTCTGTGTCCCTGAATGCATCGCCTCAGTGTCTGTGTGTACCTGAATGCATCGCCTCATTGTCTGTGTCCCTGAATGCATCGCCTCATTGTCTGTGTGTACCTGAATGCATCGCCTCATTGTCTGTGTGTACCTGAATGCATCGCCTCATTGTCTGTGTGTACCTGAATGCATCGCCTTAGTGTCTGTGTGTCCCTGAATGCATCACCTCATTGTCTGTGTGTCCCTGAATGCATCACCTCATTGTCTGTGTGTCCCTGAATGCATCGCCTCATTGTGTGTGTACCTGAATGCATCGCCTCATTGTGTGTGTCCCTGAATGCATCGCCTCATTGTCTGTGTACCTGAATGCATCACGAGAGAAAGGCTGCAGCTTCTGTTATCTACTATTGACCTGCTGCTCTGAGTTATAGACACTGAAGGCACCAGTGTGTGTGTGTGTGTGTGTGTGTGTGTGTGTGTGAGGACGAATGAGAACGCAGCGCTCTTAAATCACAGAGCCAATCAGGTGAGAGACAGGCTGAGCGAGGACACAGAGGGGGGAGGGGCTACTGTCCTGTTACTGAGATGGATGTGGGAGGGGGGAGAGAGGAGGGAGGAAGATAAGAGGAAGAAGAGCAGGTGGTTAGTGTTCAATGTGATGGATGAAGAGAGGAAGAGGAGGAGGAAGAAGAGAGGATGAAGAGGAAGTGCTTACTGTCCAATGTGATGAGAGAGAGGGAGAGTGAAAGGGAGAGGAAACAGATAAGAGGAAGAGGATGAGGAAGAAAGAGAGGGAGAGGATGAGGAAGAAAGAGAGGGAGAGGATGAGGAAGAAAGAGAGGGAGAGGATGAGGAAGAAAGAGAGGAAGAGGATGAGGAAGAAAGAGAGGAAGAGGATGAGGAAGAAAGAGAGGAAGAGGATGAGGAAGAAAGAGAGGGAGAGTGAAACCAAGCGAGGAAGAGGAGGAAGAGGAGGGGTGAGTGTAGTAGAAGTGTATACTTTGTCACCTCCTCCTTTCTCTTCAATAAAGGAGGAGGTGTGTGTGACTAATTGCAGCCAATCCAGGCAATCAGCTCCTTTCCCAATGGACACACACACACACACACACACACACACACACACACACACACACACACACACACACACACACACATACACACACACACACACACACACCTCTTCGATCGTCTCGCGACTGATATGTGGAGCCGTGAGCAGGTTGAGGCAGGGCATTAAATCTAAATGACCCTGTATTTGTGTGTGTGTGTGTGTGTGTGTATGTGTGTGTGTGTGTGTGTGTATGTGTGTGTTGTCACTGAAGCACATTCATACTGAGCGTTTATGAGAGTTAACAACAGCAGTAGAATTCAGCTCCAGTATTTAAAATTATGGTATTTCACAATTCTTACTTAAACATATATTTATTGGAATTTATATTTTTCTTAGAGTTTTTTCAGCTATTTTTCTTAAATGAGCTTAATATTGTTAGCCTAGCTTAGCACCAAGACTGGAAGCAGAGGGAAACTCTTAGCCTAGCTTAGCATAAGAGCTTAGCAGGCGGTTTTCTTTTTTCTTCTATATTTTAAAAAGTACATATTTCTCAGATATTTCCTCTGCTGTATTTTAGACGTATTTCACACGTTTTTAAAAATATATTTTCCAGATATTTTAGACATATTCTTAAAACATTTCTGGATATTTTAATCCAGTTATTATAATAAATATATGTTGATGACTTTATGGGCGTCGCAACCGTTATATGAGGGTGGGACAAGTCCCCCCCACCTTTTAAAATGATGAGTTTAGACCCCCCCACTTTTACCATGTGGAAAGTCCGTGAATCGGTCTCCCCCCTCGCCTCTCTGCAGAGCGCCGTGTCAGAGCTTCATATCAAATCCATTCCACTTGCTTATTGAGAGAATGCCCGAATCAATTAAACTCCGTACCGTGTTTTCAGTGGTGGTTCTAGAGCAGGGGTCTCCAACCTTTCTCCACCTGAGAGCTACTTTGAAAAAATGAAAGTGGCCAAGAGCTACTTGCATCGCTTACATTTATTCACATAGCACTCATCAGTTGAATTAAGCTACTTTTGTGTGAAATTGCAAAACCTAAAGCTTATCTAAAATCTTAACTTCACATCAAGGTCCAAGAAAATGACAATTTCTCACATATTAATATGGACAACATAGTAAGTACTTATTATGGCCCACATAGTAAATACATCGCCTTAATCACCACCTTGCAAGCATCAAAGGCCCTGACACACCAAGCAGTCACCAGAGGACTAGCCCACGCTGAAGTCGGCTGTTGCCTGGCCGTGTTCTCCTGCGTTTTGGCCATGTGTCGCACGGGAACACACCGCACCGACTTCAGTGCGTGAGTGGCAATAACTCTCCTTACCAGCAGGCGGCGGTAGTGTGTATTCGTCATTCAAAAGAGGCAACAACCGGAAGACAGAGAAGAAGAAGAGTATCTTTTCTCCGTAATATCATACAGAGCTGGCCTCTCCTGGATCAAGGTGATGAGCAGGTCTTCGTTTGCATCATTCCAGATCGCCATGATGAGATGGAAATGAATAGCAGTCTGTGTGTGCCTTCTTAAATCGTTTGTTTACGTCCCTCACTTCCGCTTCGCTTCTCATGCACTGATTCGCTAGCTGAACAGCCAATCAGAGTGATTATTTGGTCCGACTGCCAGACCCGATGCATGGCCGATTCAACATGTTGAATCGGCCATGCATCGGGTCTGGCAGTCCAAATAAGGCGTGTCACGGTCGACGGTGCGGGACACACCAACCTGACTACGGCGCCGCGAATGCCCGACAGCCTCTGACGGCCTCTGACTCCCAAAATCGGGTTGGTGTGTCAGGGCCTTTATGGCCCGTGTGTAAAATAAGTGCATTCACTCTTTTTTACAGTCAGTGAGACGACTGGCGCTGCATGGAGCCACCATACAGGTGTCTGCTGGACCCACTCAGGTGCACTCTATGGAGTCATTTACATGTTCATCAGTCGGTCTTGTTCTGTATTTAGATTTCATTCATGCCAGAAAAAAGCTGCTTCACAAAGGCAATTAGAGCCACATAAAGCAGACAGGTTCAGTGCTGCTTGGTGATGTTCTTAGAGTTTTCTGAGCGTACAAGGCTCTAGAAATGTTGTGAGTTTTGCTGAGACTCAAGCTGAACATGATGTTGGAGATGTATAACCTCCATCTCCACAGACACTGAACAGTGCAGCCATCTTTTCTTCTTCTTCATGTTGACATGAAATTATAAATCATAATTAATCAATTGTGTAGGTCTAGCCTCCCTATATCTGTGTGTGACATTTTTCCATCCTCAAAAACAAAAAACTAATGCTTCTGCAGTCGAGCTGCAGCTTCTAGCCACGGCCTTCTGTTAAAGAAAGGACACTGAATGTCCTGAATGAGGCATCACACACAGGAAGTCTGAACACAGCAGACAGCAGGAGGATTTACAACAGCATTATAAAAAGAAAATAGTGCATGTGGGTGCACACTCACATTCTCTGTCTCACTGTTGCATGAATCCCATGAATGTATGAGATGAAGTTAGCTTCATCATCTCAATCAGTGATTAAGTGAATAATAAAGTTTCTATCAGGTCACTGTCAGCCTGTCACTCTTATTAGTAGTTATTTTCAGGAGGGGGCGGGGCTTGGAGGAACGGAGAGGAGACGGTGATCGCGGAAGCTTTCCTCCTGCCTTCACAAACTTTACACGCGTATGTATCAACTGAAAATAGCAAGAGGAGATTCATACCCTGCATCTAAGACTTCATTAAATCCACCAAAAACCTGACATGACGATAACGAGTGTTTTAAAAAAACACAAATCCCTCCCTGTGTGTCTCTGAGCCGCAGCGACAGGGCCTGATTCAGAGCGGGTCGTTCTGCCGGTGGTCCTGACTGGTGCTGCTGGAGAAAGCAGACCGCTCCGTGTGTGGTGTCGCTGTGCCGCTGTGTCGCTGTGCCGCTGTCACGTCTGTTCCTTGATCTCTGCGTCACGGACCAATTTTATATTCGTGTGACAGAAACAATTCTAAAATAAAAACACTTTATTGTGTGGCCGAAAAATCAAGAAGCAGCGTTACTACGCTATAATCGATAATCGAGCGGCGAGACGTGTTGGAGACCCCTGTTCTAGACCAATTTGGACTGGGGGGGCCACTGGGGGGCCAGTTATATTCTGAGGGGGGCCCAATAAATGCAGGACGAAAAAGAGAACTAGACGGTATGAAGTAATTGCGCATAAGAAAACAATGCAATCCAGTTATTGGTATTTGTTTCAGTACACTTGTTTATTTCAGATAGATCTTATAGTTATTACGGTTAGCTTCAGCTCAAGTTATCGTGCAATGTTTGCACTCACACCATATTTATATAAAAATAAAGGCAATGAACAGTTACATCTCTACTTTACATACGGGTGTCTGCACAATCTCACATTACAGCAACACAATCCTGAGTACCAGAAAATATACATTTAAAAAATAAAATAAAAAAACTTTCATTGTTAGGGGGGCCACAGGGGGGTCAGAGGTCAGTGTTAGGGGGGCACTGGCCCCCCCTAGAACCGCCCCTGCATGTTTTCACTGCTGCTTTGTACCAAGGCAGATTCTCAGAGCCGTGCCCATGGTTGTTACTAACCGGTATCAGTGTGTTGTTACTTCGGCATCATTTTGAAACGTGGATTACAATTAAATCACGGTCACATATGTTCATCTTGTTGTAGTTGTAGCATCCTTGCCAGCGATTCTCTCTCTAGTTTAGCATGCTCAGCCCGACTCAGCCCGGTTGATGGCCTGGAAGGAACCTCGATTTTATGGGGCCAGAGAAACTGTGAATTAGGACCCGCTAGGCGGAACTACGCCACATTGAGGATGCTTCCTGCGCCCACATTGAGGATTCTTCCTGCGCCCACATTGAGGATGCTTCCTGCGCCCACATTGAGGATGCTTCCTACGCCCACATTGAGGATGCTTCTACGCCCACATTGCACATTGAAGATGCTTCCTACGCCCACATTGAGGATGCTTCCTACGCCACATTGAGGATGCTTCCTACGCCACATTGAGGATGCTTCCTTCGCCCACATTGAGGATGCTTCCTACGCCCACATTGAGGATGCTTCCTACGCCTACATTGAGGATGCTTCCTACGCCCACATTGAGGATGCTTTCTTATGCCCACATTGAGGATGCTTCCTACGTCCACATTGAGAATGCTTCCTACGCCCACATTGAGGATGCTTCCTACGCCCACATTGAGGATGCTTCCTACGCCCACATTGAGGATGCTTCCTACGCCCACATTGAGGATGCTTCCTACGCCCACATTGAGGATGATGCTTCCTACGCCCACATTGAGGATGCTTCCTACGCCCACATGAGGATGCTTCCTACGCCCACATTGAGGATGCTTCCTACGCCCACATTGAGGATGCTTCCTACGCCCACATTGAGGATGCAAGTTCCTACGCCCACATTGAGGATGCTTCCTACGCCCACATTGAGGATGCTTCCTACGCCCACATTGAGGATGCTTCCTACGCCCACATTGAGGATGCTTCCTACGCCCACATTGAGGATGCTTCCTACGTCCACATTGAGGATGCTTCCTACGCCCACATTGAGGATGCTTCCTACGTCCACATTGAGGATGCTTCCTACGTCCACATTGAGGATGCTTCCTACGCCCACATTGAGGATGCTTCCTACGCCCACATTGAGGATGCTTCCTACGTCCACATTGAGGATGCTTCCTACGCCCACATTGAGGATGCTTCCTACGCCCACATTGAGGATGCTTCCTACGCCCACATTGAGGATGCTTCCTACGTCCACATTGAGGATGCTTCCTACGCCCACATTGAGGATGCTTCCTACGTCCACATTGAGGATGCTTCCTACGCCCACATTGAGGATGCAAGTTCCTACGCCCACATTGAGGATGCTTCCTACGTCCACATTGAGGATGCTTCCTACGCCCACATTGCACATTGAGGATGCTTCCTACGCCCACATTGAGGATGCTTCCTGCGCCCACATTGAGGATGCTTCCTACGCCCACATTGAGGATGCTTCCTGCGCCCACATTGAGGATGCTTCCTACGCCCACATTGAGGATGCTTCCTACGCCCACATTGAGGATGCTTCCTACGCCCACATTGAGGATGCTTCCTGCGCCCACATTGAGGATGCTTCCTGCGCCCACATTGAGGATGCTTCCTACGCCCACATTGAGGATGCTTCCTACGCCCACATTGAGGATGCTTCCTACGCCCATTGCACATTGAGGATGCTTCCTACGCCCACATTGAGGATGCTTCCTGCGCCCACATTGAGGATGCTTCCTACGCCCACATTGAGGATGCTTCCTACGCCCACATTGAGGATGCTTCCTACGCCCACATTGAGGATGCTTCCTACGCCCACATTGAGGATGCTTCCTGCGCCCACATTGAGGATGCTTCCTACGCCCACATTGAGGATGCTTCCTGCGCCCACATTGAGGATGCTTCCTACGCCCACATTGAGGATGCAAGTTCCTATGCCCACATTGAGGATGCTTCCTACGCCCACATTGAGGATGCAAGTTCCTACGCCCACATTGAGGATGCTTCCTACGCCCACATTGAGGATGCTTCCTACGCCACATTGAGGATGCTTCCTACGCCACATTGAGGATGCTTCCTACGCCCACATTGAGGATGCTTCCTACGCCACATTGAGGATGCTTCCTACGCCACATTGAGGATGCTTCCTACGCCCACATTGAGGATGCTTCCTTCGCCCACATTGAGGATGCTTCCTACGCCCACATTGAGGATGCTTCCTACGCCTACATTGAGGATGCTTCCTACGCCCACATTGAGGATGCTTCTTAGCCCACATTGAGGATGCTTCCTACGCCCACATTGAGGATGCAAGTTCCTACGCCCACATTGAGGATGCTTTCCTACGCCCACATTGAGGATGCTTCCTACGCCCACATTGAGGATGCTTCCTACGCCACATTGAGGATGCTTCCTACGCCCACATTGAGGATGCTTCCTACGCCACATTGAGGATGCTTCCTACGCCACATTGAGGATGCTTCCTACGCCCATTGAGGATGCTTCCTACGCCACATTGAGGATGCTTCCTACGCCACATTGAGGATGCTTCCTACGCCACATTGAGGATGCTTCCTTCGCCCACGTTGAGGATGCTTCCTACGCCCCACATTGAGGATGCTTCCTACGCCTACATTGAGGATGCTTCCTACGCCCACATTGAGGATGCTTCTTATGCCCACATTGAGGATGCTTCCTACGTCCACATTGAGGATGCTTCCTACGCCCACATTGAGGATGCTTCCTACGCCCACATTGAGGATGCTTCCTACGCCCACATTGAGGATGCTTCCTACGCCCACATTGAGGATGCTTCCTACGCCCACATTGAGGATGATGCTTCCTACGCCCCACATTGAGGATGCTTCCTACGCCCACATTGAGGATGCTTCCTACGCCCACATTGAGGATGCTTCCTACGCCCACATTGAGGATGCTTCCTACGCCCACATTGAGGATGCTTCCTACGCCCACATTGAGGATGCTTCCTACGCCCACATTGAGGATGCTTCCTACGCCCACATTGAGGATGCTTCCTACGCCCACATTGAGGATGCTTCCTACGCCCACATTGAGGATGCTTCCTACGCCCACATTGAGGATGCTTCCTACGCCCACATTGAGGATGCTTCCTACGTCCCACATTGAGGATGCTTCCTACGTCCACATTGAGGATGCTTCCTACGCCCACATTGAGGATGCTTCCTACGCCCACATTGAGGATGCTTCCTACGTCCACATTGAGGATGCTTCCTACGCCCACATTGAGGATGCTTCCTACGCCCACATTGAGGATGCTTCCTACGCCCACATTGAGGATGCTTCCTACGTCCACATTGAGGATGCTTCCTACGCCCACATTGAGGATGCTTCCTACGTCCACATTGAGGATGCTTCCTACGCCCACATTGAGGATGCAAGTTCCTACGTCCACATTGAGGATGCTTCCTACGCCCACATTGAGGATGCAAGTTCCTACGCCCACATTGAGGATGCTTCCTACGTCCACATTGAGGATGCTTCCTACGCCCACATTGCACATTGAGGATGCTTCCTACGCCCACATTGAGGATGCTTCCTGCGCCCACATTGAGGATGCTTCCTACGCCCACATTGAGGATGCTTCCTACGCCCACATTGAGGATGCTTCCTACGCCCACATTGAGGATGCTTCCTGCGCCACATTGAGGATGCTTCCTGCGCCCACATTGAGGATGCTTCCTACGCCCACATTGAGGATGCTTCCTACGCCCACATTGAGGATGCTTCCTACGCCCACATTGCACATTGAGGATGCTTCCTACGCCCACATTGAGGATGCTTCCTGCGCCCACATTGAGGATGCTTCCTACGCCCACATTGAGGATGCTTCCTACGCCCACATTGAGGATGCTTCCTACGCCCACATTGAGGATGCTTCCTACGCCCACATTGAGGATGCTTCCTGCGCCCACATTGAGGATGCTTCCTACGCCCACATTGAGGATGCTTCCTACGCCCACATTGAGGATGCTTCCTACGCCCACATTGAGGATGCAAGTTCCTATGCCCACATTGAGGATGCTTCCTACGCCCACATTGAGGATGCAAGTTCCTACGCCCACATTGAGGATGCTTCCTACGCCCACATTGAGGATGCTTCCTACGCCACATTGAGGATGCTTCCTACGCCCATTGAGGATGCTTCCTACGCCCACATTGAGGATGCTTCCTACGCCACATTGAGGATGCTTCCTACGCCACATTGAGGATGCTTCCTACGCCACATTGAGGATGCTTCCTTCGCCCACATTGAGGATGCTTCCTACGCCCACATTGAGGATGCTTCCTACGCCTACATTGAGGATGCTTCCTACGCCCACATTGAGGATGCTTCTATGCCCACATTGAGGATGCTTCCTACGCCCATTGAGATGCTTCCTACGCCACATTGAGGATGCTTCCTACGCCCACATTGAGGATGCTTCCTACGCCCACATTGAGGATGCTTCCTACGCCCACATTGAGGATGCTTCCTACGCCCACATTGAGGATGCTTCCTACGCCCACATTGAGGATGCTTCCTACGCCCACATTGAGGATGCTTCCTACGCCCACATTGAGGATGCTTCCTACGCCCACATTGAGGATGCTTCCTACGCCCACATTGAGGATGCTTCCTACGCCCACATTGCACATTGAGGATGCTTCCTACGCCCACATTGCACATTGAGGATGCTTCCTACGCCCACATTGAGGATGCTTCCTACGCCCACATTGAGGATGCTTCCTACGCCCACATGAGGATGCTTCCTACGCCCACATTGAGGATGCTTCCTACGCCCACATTGCACATTGAGGATGCTTCCTACGCCCACATTGAGGATGCTTCCTACGCCCACATTGAGGATGCTTCCTACGCCCACATTGCACATTGAGGATGCTTCCTACGCCCACATTGAGGATGCTTCCCTACGTCCACATTGAGGATGCTTCCTACGCCCACATTGAGGATGCTTCCTACGCCCACATTGAGGATGCTTCCTACGCCCACATTGAGGATGCTTCCTACGCCACATTGAGGATGCTTCCTACGCCCACATTGAGGATGCTTCCTACGCCCACATTGAGGATGCTTCCTACGCCCACATTGAGGATGCTTCCTACGTCCACATTGAGGATGCTTCCTACGCCCACATTGAGGATGCTTCCTACGCCCACATTGAGGATGCTTCCTACGCCCACATTGAGGATGCTTCCTACGCCCACATTGAGGATGCTTCCTACGCCCACATTGAGGATGCTTCCTACGCCCACATTGAGGATGCTTCCTACGCCCACATTGAGGATGCTTCCTACGTCCACATTGAGGATGCTTCCTACGCCCACATTGAGGATGCTTCCTACGTCCACATTGAGGATGCTTCCTACGTCCACATTGAGGATGCTTCCTACGCCCACATTGAGGATGCTTCCTACGCCCACATTGAGGATGCTTCCTACGTCCACATTGAGGATGCTTCCTACGCCCACATTGAGGATGCTTCCTACGCCCACATTGAGGATGCTTCCTACGCCCACATTGAGGATGCTTCCTACGTCCACATTGAGGATGCTTCCTACGCCCACATTGAGGATGCTTCCTACGTCCACATTGAGGATGCTTCCTACGCCCACATTGAGGATGCAAGTTCCTACGCCCACATTGAGGATGCTTCCTACGCCACATTGAGGATGCTTCCTACGCCCACATTGAGGATGCTTCCTACGCCACATTGAGGATGCTTCCTACGCCACATTGAGGATGCTTCCTACGCCCATTGAGGATGCTTCCTACGCCACATTGAGGATGCTTCCTACGCCCACATTGAGGATGCTTCCTACGCCCACATTGAGGATGCTTCCTACGCCACATTGAGGATGCTTCCTACGCCCACATTGAGGATGCTTCCTACGCCACATTGAGGATGCTTCCTACGTCCACATTGAGGATGCTTCCTACGCCCACATTGAGGATGCTTCCTACGCCCACATTGAGGATGCTTCCTACGCCCACATTGAGGATGCTTCCTACGCCCACATTGAGGATGCTCCTACGCCCACATTGAGGATGCGTTCCTACGCCCACATTGAGGATGCTTCCTACGCCCACATTGAGGATGCGTTCCTACGCCCACATTGAGGATGCTTCCTACGCCCACATTGAGGATGCTTCCTACGCCACATTGAGGATGCTTCCTACGCCACATTGAGGATGCTTCCTACGCCCACATTGAGGATGCTTCCTACGCCACATTGAGGATGCTTCCTACGCCCACATTGAGGATGCTTCCTACGCCCACATTGAGGATGCTTCCTACGCCCACATTGAGGATGCTTCCTACGCACATTGAGGATGCTTCCTACGCCCACATTGAGGATGCTTCCTACGCCCACATTGAGGATGCTTCCTACGTCCACATTGAGATGCTTCCTACGCCCACATTGAGGATGCTTCCTACGCCCACATTGAGGATGCTTCCTACGCCCACATTGAGGATGCTTCCTACGCCCACATTGAGGATGCTTCCTACGCCCACATTGAGGATGCTTCCTACGCCCACATTGAGGATGCTTCCTACGCCCACATTGAGGATGCTTCCTACGCCCACATTGAGGATGCTTCCTACGCCCACATTGAGGATGCTTCCTACGCCCACATTGAGGATGCTTCCTACGCCCACATTGAGGATGCTTCCTACGCCCACATTGAGGATGCTTCCTACGCCCACATTGAGGATGCTTCCTACGCCACATTGACATTGAGGATGCTTCCTACGCCCACATTGAGGATGCGTTCCTAGCCCATTGAGGATGCTTCCTACGCCCACATTGAGGATGTTCTACGCCCACGCCACATTGAGGATGCTTCCTACGCCCACATTGAGGATGCTTCCTACGCCCACATTGAGGATGCTTCCTACGCCCACATTGAGGATGCTTCCTACGCCCACATTGAGGATGCTTCCTACGCCACATTGAGGATGCTTCCTACGCCACATTGAGGATGCTTCCTTCGCCCACATTGAGGATGCTTCCTACGCCCACATTGAGGATGCTTCCTACGCCTACATTGAGGATGCTTCCTACGCCCACATTGAGGATGCTTCTAGCCCACATTGAGGATGCTTCCTACGTCCACATTGAGATGCTTCCTACGCCCACATTGAGGATGCTTCCTACGCCCACATTGAGGATGCTTCCTACGCCCACATTGAGGATGCTTCCTACGCCCACATTGAGGATGCTTCCTACGCCCACATTGAGGATGCTTCCTACGCCCACATTGAGGATGCTTCCTACGCCCACATTGAGGATGCTTCCTACGCCCACATTGAGGATGCAAGTTCCTACGCCCACATTGAGGATGCTTCCTACGCCCACATTGAGGATGCTTCCTACGCCCACATTGAGGATGCTTCCTACGCCCACATTGAGGATGCTTCCTACGCCCACATTGAGGATGCTTCCTACGCCCACATTGCACATTGAGGATGCTTCCTACGCCCACATTGCACATTGGAGGATGCTTCCTACGCCCACATTGAGGATGCTTCCTACGCCCACATTGAGGATGCTTGCTACGCCCACAATGAGGATGCTTCCTACGCCCATTGAGGATGCTTCCTACGCCCACATTGCACATTGAGGATGCTTCCTACGCCCACATTGAGGATGCTTCCTACGCCCACATTGAGGATGCTTCCTACGCCCACATTGCATTGAGGATGCTTCCTACGCCCACATTGAGGATGCTTCCTACGCCACATTGAGGATGCTTCCTACGCCCACATTGAGGATGCTTCCTACGCCCACATTGAGGATGCTTCCTACGCCCACATTGAGGATGCTTCCTACGCCCACATTGAGGATGCTTCCTACGCCCACATTGAGGATGCTTCCTACGCCCACATTGAGGATGCTTCCTACGTCCACATTGAGGATGCTTCCTACGCCCACATTGAGGATGCAAGTTCCTACGCCCACATTGAGGATGCAAGTTCCTACGCCCACATTGAGGATGCTTCCTACGCCCACATTGAGGATGCTTCCTACGCCCATTGAGGATGCTTCCTACGCCCACATTGAGGATGCTTCCATACGTCCACATTGAGGATGCTTCATACGTCCACATTGAGGATGCTTCACTACGCCCCACAATTGAGATGCTTCCTACGCCCACATTGAGGATTGCTTCCTACGCCCACCATTGAGATGGATGCTTCCTACGTCCCACATGAGGAATGCTTTCCTAAGTCCCACATTGAGATGCTTTCCTACGTCCCACATTGCGGATGCTCCTACGTCCACATTGAGGATGCTCCTACGCCACATTGAGCTGTCTACGCCCAACATTGAGGCTTGCTTCCTACGCCCACATTGAGGATGCTCCTACGCCCCACATTGAGGATGCTTCTACGCCCACATTGAGGATGCTTCCTACGGTCCACATTGAGGATGCTTCCTACGCCCACATTGAGGATGCTTCCTACGCCCACATGAGGATGCTTCCTATGTTTTAACTGCAGATCTGCATTTATTTTGAACCAGCCTCTTTTTAAAGGGAGGTTCTGCGTGTGTTCTCTCTCTGAGGAACAGGAGTCTGAGCGGATACACTCGATACAGCTGCTGTAACTCTCCTGGTTTAATACTGCAGACACACACACACACACACACACACACACAGCGGCATCGATTGAACAGTGATTGCAGGCTCCATTTAATGTTCTTATAAATGGTACAAGTTCAATCTAATCTGAACCATGGAGCACTGCTCTCTCTGCTGTCAGTGTGAACAACAGTAATCTCCTCTAATACCCTTTACTGCCACACACACACACACACACACACACACACACACACACACACACATGCACACACACACACACACGCACACGCACACACACAAGCGCACACACACGCGCACGCACGCACGCTCGCACGCACGCACGCACGCACACACACACACACAACACACACACACACACACACACAGGCTGTGGACGCCGTATATCTTCCTGATTTGTTTCTCCGACTTAGTGACTTGTTAGCAGTGTGTTACTGCAGCCGGTTCCACTGCGGTTCTTAACCAACAAAGGAATGGTTCTACTGCTGATCCTTACCTACACAGCTGGTTCTACTGTGGTTCTTTATCCACACATAGCTGGTTCTACTACTGCGGTTCTTATCCACACATAGCTGGTTCTACTGCGGTTCTTTATCCACACATAGCTGGTTCTACTGCGGTTCTTTAGATGGATCTACTGCGGTTCTTTAGATGGATATACTGCGGTTCTTTAGATGGATCTACTGCGGTCTTTAGATGGATCTACTGCGGTTCTTTAGATGGATCTACTGCGGTTCTTTAGATGGTTCTACTGCTGTTCTTTAGATGGATCTACTGCGGTTCTTAGATGGATCTCCTGCGGTTCTTTAGATGGATCTACTGCGGTTCTTTAGATGGATCTACTGCGGTTCTTTACCCATCAATAGCCTGCTTCTACTGCCGATCTTTACCTTAAAACGGTTGGTTCTACTGTGGTTCTTATCCACACATAGCTGGTTCTATTAGGTTCTTTAACCGCCAATAGCTGGTTCTATTAGGTTCTTTATCCACACATAGCTGGTTCTATTAGGTTCTTTATCCACACATAGCTGGTTCTATTAGGTTCTTTATCCACACATAGCTGGTTCTATTAGGTTCTTTATCCACACATAGCTGGTTCTATTAGGTTCTTTGACTGCCAATAGCTGGTTCTATTAGGTTCTTTATCCACACATAGCTGGTTCTACTTCAGTTATTCACTCACACATAGCTGGTTCTATTAGGTTCTTTAACCGCCAATATCTGGTTCTATAAGGTTCTTTATCCACACATAGCTGGTTCTATTAGGTTATTTGACTGCCAATAGCTGGTTCTATTAGGTTCTTTATCCACACATAGCTGGTTTCTATTAGGTTATTTTGACTGCCAATAGCTGGTTCTATTAGGTTCTTTATCCACACATAGCTGGTTCTATTAGGTTCTTTATCCACACATAGCTGGTTATATTAGGTCTTTATCCACACATAGCTGGTTCTATTAGGTTCTTTGACTGCCAATAGCTGGTTCTATTAGGTTCTTTATCCACACATAGCTGGTTCTATTAGGTTCTTTAACTGCCAATATCTGGTTCTACTTCAGTTATTCACTCACACATAGCTGGTTCTATTAGGTTCTTTAACCGCCAATATCTGGTTCTATTAGGTTCTTTATCCACACATAGCTGGTTCTATAAGGTTCTTTAACCGCCAATAGCTGGTTCTATTAGGTTCTTTGACTGCCAATAGCTGGTTCTATTAGGTTCTTTAACCGCCAATATCTGGTTCTATTAGGTTTTTTTATCCACACATAGCTGGTTCTATAAGGTTCTTTGACTGCCAATAGCTGGTTCTATTAGGTTCTTTATCCACACATAGCTGGTTCTATTAGGTTCTTTATCCACACATAGCTGGTTCTATTAGGTTCTTTGACTGCCAATAGCTGGTTCTATTAGGTTCTTTATCCACACATAGCTGGTTCTATTAGGTTCTTTAACTGCC
Organism: Chaenocephalus aceratus; assembly: GCA_023974075.1. NCBI lineage: Eukaryota > Metazoa > Chordata > Actinopteri > Perciformes > Channichthyidae > Chaenocephalus > Chaenocephalus aceratus. The sequence continues at coordinate 48,354 of JAMFTG010001710.1, forward strand.
AATATCTGGTTCTACTTCAGTTATTCACTCACACATAGCTGGTTCTATTAGGTTCTTTAACCGCCAATATCTGGTTCTATTAGGTTCTTTATCCACACATAGCTGGTTCTATAAGGTTCTTTGACTGCCAATAGCTGGTTCTATTAGGTTCTTTGACTGCCAATAGCTGGTTCTATTAGGTTCTTTGACCGCCAATAGCTGGTTCTATTAGGTTCTTTGACTGCCAATAGCTGGTTCTATTAGGTTCTTTATCCACACATAGCTGGTTCTATTAGGTTCTTTATCCACACATAGCTGGTTCTATTAGGTTCTTTAACTGCAAATAGCTGGTTCTATTAGGTTCTTTATCCACACATAGCTGGTTCTATTAGGTTCTTTGACTGCCAATAGCTGGTTCTATTAGGTTCTTTATCCACACATAGCTGGTTCTATTAGGTTATTTAACTGCCAATAGCTGGTTTCTACTAGGTTCTTTAACTGCCAATAGCTGGTTCTATTAGGTTCTTTAACTGCCAATAGCTGGTTCTACTTCAGTTATTCACTCACACATAGCTGGTTCTATTAGGTTCTTTGACTGCCAATAGCTGGTTCTATTAGGTTCTTTATCCACACATAGCTGGTTCTATTAGGTTCTTTAACCGCCAATAGCTGGTTCTATTAGGTTCTTTGACTGCCAATAGCTGGTTCTATTAGGTTCTTTATCCACACATAGCTGGTTCTATTAGGTTCTTTAACTGCCAATATCTGGTTCTACTTCAGTTATTCACTCACACATAGCTGGTTCTATTAGGTTCTTTAACCGCCAATATCTGGTTCTATTAGGTTCTTTATCCACACATAGCTGGTTCTATTAGGTTCTTTGACTGCCAATAGCTGGTTCTATTAGGTTCTTTATCCACAAATAGCTGGTTCTATTAGGTTCTTTGACTGCCAATAGCTGGTTCTATTAGGTTCTTTATCCACACATAGCTGGTTCTATTAGGTTCTTTAACCGCCAATAGCTGGTTCTATTAGGTTCTTTATCCACACATAGCTGGTTCTATTAGGTTCTTTGACTGCCAATAGCTGGTTCTATTAGGTTCTTTATCCACACATAGCTGGTTCTATTAGGTTCTTTAACCGCCAATAGCTGGTTCTATTAGGTTCTTTATCCACACATAGCTGGTTCTATTAGGTTCTTTGACTGCCAATAGCTGGTTCTATTAGGTTCTTTATCCACAAATAGCTGGTTCTATTAGGTTCTTTGACTGCCAATAGCTGGTTCTATTAGGGTTCTTTATCCACACATAGCTGGTTCTATTAGGTTCTTTAACCGCCAATAGCTGGTTCTATTAGGTTCTTTATCCACACATAGCTGGTTCTATTAGGTTCTTTGACTGCCAATAGCTGGTTCTATTAGGTTCTTTATCCACACATAGCTGGTTCTATTAGGTTCTTTAACCGCCAATAGCTGGTTCTATTAGGTTCTTTATCCACACATAGCTGGTTCTATTAGGTTCTTTGACTGCCAATAGCTGGTTCTATTAGGTTCTTTATCCACACATAGCTGGTTCTATTAGGTTCTTTAACTGCCAATAGCTGGTTCTACTAGGTTCTTTAACTGCCAATAGCTGGTTCTACTAGGTTCTTTAACTGCCAATAGCTGGTTCTACTTCAGTTATTCACTCACACATAGCTGGTTCTATTAGGTTCTTTGACTGCCAATAGCTGGTTCTACTTCAGTTATTCACTCACAAATATCTGGTTCTACTGCTGATCTATCCCTGAAAACAGCTGGTTCTACTGTGGTTCTTTACCTACCAATTGCTGGTTCTACTACGGTTCTTTACCAGCTTAAAGCTCGTTCTTCTTCAGGTCTTTACCTCAGAAAGCTGGTTGCCGTTCTTAACCTCAATACACTTTGTTCTACTACGGTTCTTTATCCGCTTAGAGCTCGTTCTTCTTCAGGTCCCTACAGAAAGCTGGTTCTCCTGCAGTTCTTTATCTGCACGCAGCCGGTTCTGGTTCTGTTCCCCGGTGTTTGAAGGTTCTCTTGTGGTTCTTCAGATGTCCTGTGTTTCCCTCGTGTCTCGCTGCGTTCCTCTGTCGCTGCTGTCGTCCAATGAAATGCCAGCGTCATCTGCTTCAATTGATTTGCTCCAATCAGGGATGACCAGAGGGAACACGCACCAAAGGCATGTGTGTGTGTGTGTGTGTGTGTGTGTGTGTGTGTGTGTGTGTGTGTGTGTGTGTGTGTGTGTGTCTCTGTAGGGTTCAGGGTATATTAATATTTCTAATAGGGCTGTTATCAGCTTACTGCCAGCTGTACACAGTAAACACACACACACACAGTGAAGCTTGAAGGCAAATATAAACACACACACACACACACACACACACACACACACACACACACACGCACACAACACACACACACTCTGTCTGTTGTGTGATAACTCCCACAATGCCTTTCTGTGATAGAAAGACCTGGAGGTCAAAACTACTTTTCTCTGCGTGTGTGTGTAAACAAAAATGCTGTAAACAACACACCACACACACACACACACACACACACACACACACAACACACACACACACACACACACACACACACACAGCTCCAGGTAAACAGTGTTTAAAGGTGAACGAGTCAGTGTGTGTTTGAAGTTCTGGACTTTGTTTTTGCAGATAAATAATAGGAAACTCAGTGTGTCTGCGTGTGTGTATATGTTTGTTTGTTCATGTATAGTGTGTGTGTGTGTGTGTGTGTGTGTGTGTCTGGGTTAATTAGTGTGTTAAAGGGTTTATCAGCGTGTCGGCATGCAGGAGATCCATCCAGCCTTTGAACATGCCATAGCTGTGTGTGTGTGTGTGTGTGTGTGTGTGTGTGTGTGTGTGTGTGTGTGTGTATGTTTATGTTTATTTGTGTGTGTGTTGTGTTTATGTGTGTGTGTGTGTTTATTTGTGTGTGTGTGTGTTTATTTGTGTGTGTGTTTGTGTTTATTTGTGTGTGTGTGTCCAGTATAAAGCCACTATCAGCGTCCTGCCAAACCCAATTAAAGCCCCGTTTGGGGAGTTTGTACACAGAGCGACTGGGACTCAGATTCAGCCAATCAGAGGAGAGGTCACGCTGGCACGCTGGCTCCCTATTGGCCGGTTTGTTGGAACTGAACACTTTGACATTTGAGTTTAAATCCTCCTGTTCCGTTTCTTCTTCCCCGCCATCAGATGGATATCAGCCTCATGTCTGTGCTCACTGATAGCACTAGGTTAGCATCGGCTAGCTTAGCACGGAGACTAGAGGCAGGGGGAAACTGTTAGCCTAGCTTAGCACAAAGACTGGAAGCAGAGGGAAACTGTAGCCTAGATTAGCACAAAGACTGGAAGCAGAGGGAAACTGTAGCTTAGCTTAGCTTGAACACAGTAAGTAGGGTGAAACTGTAGTCTAGTTTAGTACAAAGACTGGAAGCAGAGGGAAACTGTAGCTTAGCTTGAAGACTGTAAGTAGGGGGAAACTGTAGCCTAGCTTAGCTTGAAGACTGGAAGCAGAAGGAAACTGTAGCCTAGCTTAGCACAAAGACTGGAAGTAAGGGGAAACTGTAGCCTAGCTTAGCACAAAGACTGGAAGTAAGGGGAGAACTGTTAGCCTAGCTTAGCACAAAGACTGGAAGCAGAGGGAAACTGTAGCTTAGCTTAGCTTGAACACAGTAAGTAGGGTGAAACTGTAGTCTAGTTTAGTACAAAGACTGGAAGCAGAGGGAAACTGTAGCTTAGCTTGAAGACTGTAAGTAGGGGGAAACTGTAGCCTAGCTTAGCTTGAAGACTGGAAGCAGAAGGAAACTGTAGCCTAGCTTAGCACAAAGACTGGAAGTAAGGGGAAACTGTAGCCTAGCTTAGCACAAAGACTGGAAGTAAGGGGAAACTGTAGCCTAGCTTAGCTTGAAGACTGGAAGCAGAAGGTAACTGTAGCCTAGCTTAGCTTGAACACAGTAAGTAGGGTGAAACTGTAGTCTAGTTTAGTACAAAGACTGGAAGCAGAGGGAAACTGTAGCTTAGCTTGAAGACTGTAAGTAGGGGGAAACTGTAGCCTAGCTTAGCTTGAAGACTGGAAGCAGAAGGAAACTGTAGCTTAGCTTGAAGACTGGAAGCAGAAGGAAACTGTAGCCTAGCTTAGCACAAAGACTGGAAGTAAGGGGAAACTGTAGCCTAGCTTAGCACAAAGACTGGAAGTAAGGGGAAACTGTAGCTTAGCTTGAACACTGTAAGTAGGGGGAAATTGTAGCCTAGCTTAGCACAAAGACTGGAAGCAGAGGGAATCTGTAGCCTAGCTTAGCACAAAGACTGGAAGTAAGGGGAAATTGTAGCTTAGCTTGAACACTGTAAGTAGGGGGAAACTGTAGCCTAGCTTAGCTTGAAGACTGGAAGCAGAAGGAAACTGTAGCCTAGCTTAGCACAAAGACTGGAAGTAAGGGGAAACTGTAGCCTAGCTTAGCACAAAGACTGGAAGTAAGGGGAAACTGTTAGCCTAGCTTAGCACAAAGACTGGAAGCAGAGGGAAACTGTAGCTTAGCTTAGCTTGAACACAGTAAGTAGGGTGAAACTGTAGTCTAGTTTAGTACAAAGACTGGAAGCAGAGGGAAACTGTAGCTTAGCTTGAAGACTGTAAGTAGGGGGAAACTGTAGCCTAGCTTAGCTTGAAGACTGGAAGCAGAAGGAAACTGTAGCTTAGCTTGAAGACTGGAAGCAGAAGGAAACTGTAGCCTAGCTTAGCACAAAGACTGGAAGTAAGGGGAAACTGTAGCCTAGCTTAGCACAAAGACTGGAAGTAAGGGGAAACTGTAGCTTAGCTTGAACACTGTAAGTAGGGGGAAATTGTAGCCTAGCTTAGCACAAAGACTGGAAGCAGAGGGAATCTGTAGCCTAGCTTAGCACAAAGACTGGAAGTAAGGGGAAATTGTAGCTTAGCTTGAACACTGTAAGTAGGGGGAAACTGTAGCCTAGCTTAGCTTGAAGACTGGAAGCAGAAGGACACTGTAGCGGCTAGCCTAGCTTAGCACAAAGACTGGAAGTAAGGGGAAACTGTAGCCTAGCTTAGCACAAAGACTGGAAGTAAGGGGAAACTGTAGCCTAGCTTAGCTTGAAGACTGGAAGTAGGGGGAAACTATAACCTAGCCTAGCAAAAAGACTGGAAGTAGGGGGAAACTGTAGCCTAGCTTAGCACAAAGACTGGAAGTAAGGGGAAACTGTAGCCTAGCTTAGCACAAAGACTGGAAGTAAGGGGAAACTGTATCTTAGCTTGAACACTGTAAGTAGGGGGAAACTGTAGCCTAACTTAGCACAAAGACTGGAAGTAAGGGGAAACTGTAGCCTAGCTTAGCACAACGACTATAAGCAGAGGGAAACTGTAGCTTAGCTTGAAGACTGGAAGCAGAAGGAAACTGTAGCCTAGCTTAGCACAAAGACTTGAAGTAAGGGGAAACTGTAGCCTAGCTTAGCACAAAGACTGGAAGTAAGGGGAAACTGTAGCCTAGCTTAGCACAAGACTGGAAGTAGGGGGAAACTGTAGCCTAGCTTAGCACAAAGACTGGAAGTAGGGGGAAACTGTAGCCTAGATTAGCACAAAGACTGGAAGTAAGGGGAAATTGTAGCCTAGCTTAGCACAAAAACTGGAAGAAACAGAAAATGTTTTGCCTAGCTTAGCAGAGAAACCTGAAGGGGAGGCATATACTTAGCTTAGCATAGCACAACGACTGGAATCAGAGGTGAAATGTTAGCCTAGCTTAGCACAAAGAGTAGACACAGAGGGAACATGTTAGCCTAGCTCAGAAGCTTGCTAACTGAACTAAAACACTGTTATTCTTGAAGCACAAAGACTGAACTTGGTTGGCATCAGCTGCAGATTTACAGAAGTAGTGGTGGTTCTTTCGATCTAACGTAGTCGAAACAGGAATATAATTCTACTAATAATGTAATTTTAATAATATGAGTTTAGTCTCGTGTTTATCTGATGCAAAGACTAGCTTCACACACAGCAAAGCATCTTTGAAATTGCAATAAAATACAATATATTTCTATACAAGTGTGGAACTACTCTGACTGTAACATGTTTGTTGGCTTGTGTCGACGTGCTTTCAGTCTGATCCTGAATCACTGCAGGAAACACACACACACACACACACACACACACACACACACACACACACACACACACACAGCAGCAGGAAGTGTGTGAGTGTGTTTATTTGTGTAAATCTTCTCAATGCGCTGCAGCTGCCTCTCCTCACGTTTCAATATAACTCTGGTAATAGAATTACCCCCCGCCATCTGTGTGTGTGTGCGTGTGTGTGTGAACTGTGTGCGATGCGATTGGTTTTGGGATTGCAGGGGTGGCGTGTGATTGGCCGACAGGTGACGAGGTTAACGAGGCAGAGGAAGGCAAAGACACGATCGTGTGTTTGTTTGTCTCTCGGCTCGGAGGGATTATCGAATAACGAGATAATAATTCAGCGATCGGCTCCTGCCACACATCGCACGACACAAACAGAGAAATACAAGAAAAGGGGAAAATGTAATAAATAAATTAAGGAACACCAACACGTAAAATGATAACAACTTAATACATAAAAAATACATACAAGAAGAAATACATCTAAAAATATTTAACTTTACTTTAATTTGTGCAGGAAATATAAAGAGTAGGAATACACCTGCCTGTTTTTATATATTCATTACATTTTTACAATACATGAGAGGAACACCGACCTACGTCACTGTCGGGGGAAAACAAAGCTGTCATTTGAACGGCGGTCGATACAAATTCTGAATCCGATCAGAAATGTTTTTCAAACCGTGGATGTGTGGATCTTCAAAAGCCCGGCGACAAACAATGACATTCAATCATTGGACATCGACGATCGATATATGGTTAAATTAAAATCAGTAGGCGAGGCTGTAACTTCGCCAGCTGTTCCTCGAGGCGGAACATAATAGCGTTATCACGCCAACGAGCTGCTGGGTCGTTTATTGGACCTCAAACATTCAAATAAATCCAGGGTTCAGTGGTTTCTGAACTTCCTCGAGTCTAGAACAAAGAAGAGCTCCGTGGCTTCAGGCTCGACCGCCGTTCAAATGACAGCGTTGGTTTCCCCCAAAAGTGGGCGGGGCCAAAGTGAGATGTTACTCTCATGTATGACATCGATCGCCTACTGCAGGGGGGTCAAACTCAATGTCACCACGGGCCACGTAGGAATTATGGCTGCACTCAAAGGGCCGGTTGTAACTTTAAGACTATATCGAAATACATATATACATATTTAATAGATATAAAAATAATGCATTATATTACATTATTGCCTCCGCATTGGATTATTATCTGATAGGGTAATAACTTCATCATTAATTACGTCTGAAAGCAGAAGTCTCGGGAAAGTAATTGCAAGTCTCTTCAGTGAGAATGTCACAAAATGATTTAAAAAGAAAAGTTAAATTCTGGGGGGAAAAAAAGTGACATTTGAGATGCATTGTGGGACATGTAGTTTATGGGCAACGTGCTTCTGTAAATCGTAACCGTATAAACATATTATATTTGCTTGTAAGCGCTTTGAGCACCAGGAGAAGCGCTTTATAAATGTAATGTATTCTTTCAGAGCTCTTGTGGGGCCACAGAAAATGAAGTCGCGGGCCGGATTTGGCCCCCGGGCCTTGAGTTTGACACCCCTGGCCTACTGCTATATTTAACCATATGGAGCCTGATCGTCGATTTCAAATGATGTAATAGCTGTTTGCCTGTCTGGCTTCGTCACCGGGCTCTTTGAAGATCCCCACGTCCACGGTTTCCAAACATTTCTGATCGGATTGGTAAAAACTTCAGAATGTGTATCGACCGCCTGTTAGGGCTGTCCAAGGGCGTGGAACCAAAAGCACGATGCAGAGACAAACAAGTATCAAAATAAAGTGTTTTGATGTAGACGGGTCAACACACTGAATACAAAAAGCAACAACACAAAAACTACTAATACACTAATCTAACTCTGTGGACGATGACGAAAGGATCTTACGCTGGAAGGCTTGGAACACACAAGACAATCTGGCAACGAGACGAGAACTATATCTACTAGACAGACAACACCAGGGGCCTATACTACGAAGCCGGTTCAACCTGACCTGATATGTTTGAGTTAGCCGGTTGGCCTAATCCAAAACATACGCGCTCTCGCTAAACTGTACTACGACGCTGGTTATCAAGTGGATCGCTCAAGCCAGCCGTGCCCTATCTAGTTAGGTGCGCGTTCACATGAAAGGGGTGGTATCTGGAGCATTCGACCAATCACAGACATGGAGAAGCGCACTGACAGCGCAGCGTCATACTTCCTGAATGAAAAGTGAACTTTAATACTAGTCAAAAATGAAGAAGTTAAACTTTAAACATCCATGACTTAAACACTTGATCCAGGATCAAAGCCTCAGAGCTGCACCTGCAAGGTGAATACAGCTGGAACAGAACAAGTGTTTGAATGCGTACATTAACAGGTTTATGATATCACTGCCCCGTCTCTAAAACACGATCTGACTTTCATTACATTTGTCTCGAGTGTTTTCCTCAACTTATGTGTTGCTTAAAATAATGCTTCTGCATCCAGTCTGTGACGCTGTGAGTGTTGCACACGGCCAGACACGGCTCAGCTGACTCAGATCAGGAGATATGTGATACATTATGAAGTGATATTGCCGCGGACTGTACTTAATGTACTCTGATCCGGTTACTTATGTTGTGGCCGATATTTAAGTGCTTTCTTAACGCTAATGTTCTAATAGTCAGATTGCTCTGAAGATGGAGGTGATATTCTATTCATGTTCACGTTCACACAGTCGGTGATTTTTGCCGGCCGTCTTTCCCTGCACGGCAGTTTTTTCTGTATTTCCTTTCTCCTGTGATATGACTTGATCGCTTTAAACTCCGCACACTGAGCTCTGATTGGTCAGCAGGCGGTGCTTTCACTGATTTGATCTCTTAGCCTGCAACCTGACCTGGGTCCCGACCAGGTTAGCCGCTAAGCATATATTACCATGGAGATCTAGCTGCTAAAAAGAGAACCAGCTTCGGATGACCGGAAAGCGGAGTTTTCCCTGAATTTAGCCGCTAAGAGAAAATCCTGCTTCGCAGTATACCCCCCAGATGAAGACAATCAGACAATCACAACAGCGGGAAACCAGACAAGGCAGGAAACGTACGTCAGACACACGAGGGTAGACAGACTATCAAAATAAATCTAAACACATAACATGAACCTAAACTAGGGAACAATCTTAGCAGAGCCGTCTACGCACAACACCGCCGTTAAAATGACGGCGTTGGTTTCCCCCAAAAGTGGGCGGAGCGTACTTTTGACCCGGAACTGACGCATGTGTACTCTCATGTACACAATTACACTATTTATAAAAGCATTTCCACTTTTTTTTGGATCCGGATATATTCTGTTTTATAATAAATATTTTAGGTTGTTCCCTACATTTTCTGATTTAACATAAAATAATACTTAAAGGTGGGGGAGGTGAGTTTGAGAACCCGGCTCGAGATACACTTGTTGTTATATTGCATGGAATGCTCTGAACATCCGAGAGCAATGAATATCTGAAGTGCTTTGAAGCCGTGGTTCTGTAAAAAGCTCGACCAATCATCTGAGCCGGCTGAAGTAGCTGGATGGCCTTCCTGCCTGTCAGCCTCCCATCGGGGCACACACTCATCTCGTGCCCTCATTGGTCATGTGCGCGTTCCTGTGTGTTGGGGGGAGGGGCTCTGTGAGGAAGGGGCAGATTTGTTCAGCTGTGTGTTTTTCAAATTCTAGCCACTCGAGCCGGTTTCTCCAGAATGACCTACCCCTCCTTTAAGTGGTTCATAGTAGGAGATAATCCCAGCAGGAAGTCTGGCCTTTTTTTATAAAACTCTGGAATAAAACCATTTTTATATATATCTTTAAATATGTTTATTATATATATGTACTAGTTTATTCATATGTGTCTGTAATAACCATAGACTGTGTATATAAAAGGTGTAAAATATCTCAAAAAGAGTTTTCTAATAATAACAATCATCACAATTAAAGTATAACGTCTATTCCTCAGACTTTATTTAATATTTCTTCAGATATTTTTAATGTTTCCTGGTTTCCTTAAATCACACACACATGTACGACCTCTCGGCTGTTTGTTCTGGAACATTCCTCTGTTGCTAAGGAAACAGCTGGCGCACACACACACACACACACACACACACACACACACACACACAGGACCTGTCGGACAATAAGTGGAAACCACGTGAGCTTTGAGAGCCGCTCACATTTTATTTTCTGTCTCGTGGAGCGACGGAGGGTTCGTGTTAGAAATGAAAATAAAAGTTTTATTTTATGTGATAAAAAAACCTCGGATATAAAATCAGATACTTAAAACTAAGTCATGCGAATAATAACGGAACGATTGAGGAGATGAAGTGACATGAAATACCATGAGGAAAACATAAAGAGACATAGCACGAATACATTATAGACGCTCCCTTTGTTTACTTCCGGAACATAGTGACACTCACTAAATCAGTAAAAAAGACAACAACAACAACAAATATATTTGGAGACTGAAGAAAAGTAATTTAATAAAACAAGAAACAGAAGAAATGAAGGTGTAAAAGATATTTTATTATTCTCATAGTC
>JAMFTG010001711.1:0-23709 GCA_023974075.1 Chaenocephalus aceratus
TACGAAACGTTTTTTTTTCATATAGAATGCAGTTGGAGGTCAAACCAATCACAGAGCTTGAAAACTAATCACGGGGTTTGTCAAAGAGAGCACAAGTGTAGTCCAGCGCCATATAGATAGAAAGAGTTACGACAACGGAAGTCCAAAAACGGTCATCGTCACGTGGTTCATGTAGACGATGATCGTTTCCCCGGAAATTCATGGCGGGCGATGTAATGCATTGATAACAGGAGATAGAACTACGATTTTTGGTAATTATTAGTAAATAAAGGTTTTGATTTGCAATATTTATACAACAAATCGATATGTGTATGTATTTACATCAATATGTTTTAAAAAAAATAAAATACAATTTGCTAATATTAAGTGATCATATTAGGATTAGTGTGAACAACTAGTTTACATGTTAGGCGAACAGTGCCTTGGGTTAGGTTGGGGAGGAGCCCTGCGTGGTTCACTGGCTCTCGGTAGATATGTGTTTAAAAAAACATTAAAAACCTCCGTGTAAAAACATAAACCTTATAAAAACCCTTTTAAAAAGCATCATAAAAGCTCAGTTTCAGACAAGACCGTTTCAGACGAATGGTTAAAAAGTGCAGAGCGGAGCCGGACCACAGAACGGCGGCAGAGTAGAGTAGTTAAAAAAGCAGATCTCCCCGTCCCAGGATCTGGAGGGGTGTGTGTGTGTGTGTGTGTGTGTGTGTGTGTGCGCGCGCGTGCGTGTGTGTGCGTGCGTGTATCGATGTATCTACGTGTGTGTGCGTGTGCGGAGCTTGTCCCAATGGAATCCATAAAACACCCTAAATGATAGGGGGATCTAAAATGGCCAATTTAAAAGTGATTCCAGTTCTATTCGCATAAAGCCATGCATAGTAGTGTAAGTGCTAACAGTGTCTAGGGTTAGCCCTGAGCCTGTTTTTTCAGGTTTCAGGCTCAAAAATGCCACTAACACAACAAAGACTATATCTTCACTTCTAAAAGGGGTAAATTAATATTTTTTTCTCTCAAAGCAAGGTTACACCTGTGAGTTGGATGTAGAAGTGTCAGAATCAATATAGATGTTTTTATTTTAAAGTAAATTCAGATGGAACATAGTAAAAACATGTACATTCTAATGTCCGCCTAAAAAAAACATTACTTATAGTGAAAACCACCCTTGAATGATGGGTTATTAGATTAAAAGATTTAGAAATACAAACTATAACATATAAGTACCCTGTATCAAGATTGATGCCAAACAAGTGCAATTTGACCTTTTTAGAGAGGTTTAGAAAAAATAAAGTCCAGGCGGACTCACCTCTGGGTAATTTGGGAACCATCAGTTCCATTTGAACTTTTTCACTGTAAAAATACATTGTATTACTTTGAATTATCATTATAGGTATTCATTCCATCCAAATACAACTAAGTGCCAAAAAAAAAAATAATAAAAAAAAAAAAAATAATAAAACATACTCTGTTATCCTCTTAGGCCCCACGGACCCAAAATCGCGTCATTTGCAGGAAACAACGTCTAAGGAACCTTAATATTTAATAAACTATGAATATTTTATATCCATATAACGGGACAAAACTCATTTAACTGATCTTTTTCATTTATTTTGTCCAAAAAAAACACACAATGCTAACAGTGTGCCTCTGAATTAGCCCGAAGCGAAAAATGCTTATCTATTACGGCACCGAAAATAACTCCTAGCTCCCTTATTACTTATCCTAGCTGGTGCGGTGCCCACCTCAACACTGAAAGATACAAACTCGCGACGTTATCAACAAAAACGTACATCAAAACAATTGACGCTAGGTACGAACATGCGCTAGGCTAACAATGGCTTACCTTGGTCTTTGTCTGGTCTAAACTGGTCTTCAATGGCATTACAACGATAAAAACGATGATGTAGTTAATCCATAGGTTAATATCCAATGGGGCTGTGTCCCCTTTGAAATGTTCTGATAATCTATAAGCAATAAAACTGCAATTCCATGTATCTGCTGTCCGCTCTCTGCTCCGTGAGCTCTGGGTCCTGCTGCAATTCCTACTTCCTACTGGCTCTCGGTAGATGGGTGTTTAAAAAAAACAGTAAAAACCTCCGTAAACAAACTTTATAAAAACTCTTTAAAAAGCATCATAAAAGCTCCGTGAGGACAAGACCGTTTCAGACGAATGGTTAAAAAGTGCAGAGCGGAGCAGGACCACGGAACGGCGGCAGAGTATGTTAAAAAGCAGATCTCCCCGTCCAGGATCTGGAGGGTGGTGTGTGTGGTGGTGTGTGGTGTGTGTGTGCACGTGGTGTGTGTGCGTGCACGCGTGCGTGTGTGTGCGTGCATCGATGTATCTACGTGTTGTGCGTGTGCGGAGCTTGTCCCAATGGAATCCATAAAACACCCTAAATGATAGGGGGATCTAAAATGGCCAATTTAAAAGTGATTCCAGTTCTATTCGCATAAGCCATGCATAGTAGTGTAAGTGCAGTTAAAACACAAGTGCAATGATAAAAATACAAATAATTAAAACATTCTCCCCAGTAATATTAATTTAAAAAGTAAAGGGAGTGTTATAATTAACTAATAATAATAAAATAAAGGAAGGCACACCGGGTTAGTAAAATCGTATACAATGAACTGGATGTCACTGAAAAACAGAAACCATTAAAATCAAGGTCGGGTAAGTTTAAAAGATTCCAAAGGGTAGCTGTTTTTTTGGCTCTGTTTATTTAAAAAGGGTGGCAGGTAGGTGAAGAGTTCCTCTCTGCGTGTGGTTTTCTGGCCTCCAGGTAATAAAATAATTTAAAATAAATATAAATAAACAAATAAAAGCGTCCCTCCTCATGTGGCTTTGATCATTTTCAGATAAAAACATACACATAAATACATTTAAAATTATAAAACATGTAAGAAGTAATAAAAACATAAATATGACACCATTAAGATAAATAAGATAGTGCTGAAAACATGCGATAAAAATGTAGCACACCAATACAAAAAGTCCAGATGAGGAGGATCTATAAATAATTAATAAATAAATAAATATAAGTGCTAAAATACGTGGAGGGCGGATTAAAACAGGCTGACACACCCGCAGAGAAGGGAATTAAAATCACCCATCTGCAGGGGAGAGACCCGGGGGGAGAGGAGATCACACAGGTTAAAACATGTTTGAAGTGGTGGGAGGCGGACCCATCAATTATATTTTTCATTTAGTCCGCCCGGGTCAATGGTGCCCAGGCGATGGATCCACCTCCGCTCCGCCGGCTCGCCTCTGGCCCGTGCTCCAGCCGCTGCTGCTCTCCAGGCCCATTGACTGTACATTCTGGAGGCCATGGAGTTTTAAAATGGTTGTATAAAAACGCTCGTGCCATCCTCCCGTCTCTAATTCTATATTGGTGTTGTTTAATTCTGAGGCTGATCTCATTGCGCGTTTCCCCCCATAGAGTTGGCAGGCCTTGCACCTAATTGCATAAATAGCGTTTTTTGTGTTAGGTGTCAAGGCCTGCCGTACATTGCTCCCCTCTCGAGAGAAGGGATTGAAAACGTGGGGGAGGCGAACGAAACCAACCTCAGAGACCCGAGGCGCCTCCCTAGTTTTAATGCTTTTATTTAGTTTTGTGTGGACCAGGAGGTCCTGGAGATTTTGTTGCGTCGGTGGGCAGAGATCAGCCGGCACGGCCGCAGCGCGTCACAGTCCCCCCTGGCCCCCTCAAAATTGGCCTTTAGTTTGCCTAAAAGGCTGGTCAGGCTCCCTGAGTAGGTTGTGATGAGGGGGACCAGGGCAGGGCCGGACGGCCGGGCGGAGATGTCTTTGTATTTCTCCATGAAGGTGCGGCTGACCTCCGCCCTAATGCTTCTAAGGAAGCGCCTCGAATAGCCCCCTAGGTCTCAGCGCACTAAAGAGGATTCTGGTAAGCCTCCTCCACATCCTCCGCGAGGGTGCATATCCTGTGGAAGCGGATCAGCTGAGACTTAATCAGACCTCTGTACGTGTGCTCAGGGTGATAGCTGGTTTTATGGAGGAGTGCGTGGCGATCTGTGACCTTAAGAAAACCCTGGTGGCAAGTGTCTTGCTGTGGTCGCTGGAGCTGCGGAAAAAACACCCCAGTGTCGAGGAACTCCACAGTGTGTGTATTTAACTGATGTTTGAGTTTTATTTTAGGGTGATGTGTGTTGAGGATGTCTGAGAATGTGAGGAAGTCCTGTTCTGTGTGATGCCAGAGGCCGAAGATGTCATCCAAGTACCGGAAGTACAGCAGGGGTTTGAGGGGGAGTTTTGTGAAGACCGTTTTCCCTCCCAATGGGCCAGGTTAAATATCCGCGTAGGCTGGCGCATATTTCCGGCCCATCGCACAACCACACAGCTGGAGGTAGTGGTTATTGTTGAACATGAAGTCATTGCGGGTGAGTGTGAGGTGGAGCAACTGAATAATTTGGCTGTCGGGTCTGGATGGGTCTGGGTTTTTATTGAAGGAGTGCTGAATTGCGGCTGAGGCCAAGTGGGTTTCAATGTTGGTATAGAGTGAGACTATGTCTATGGAGAGAAAATGAGAGTGTGGCTGGGTACTGTGAGGTTTTTTATTTTGTTGACAAAATCATAGGTGTCTCTGAGATAACTGGGGGTGGAGTTTTGAAAGGGGATTAATAAAATGATCGATGTATTCTGTTATGTTGTATGATTCTGAACCGCAGTCGCTGATGATGGGGCGGCCGACCGGAACCACAGAGGGGACCGTCCACGTCTCCACAGGCTTGTGGATCTTGGGGAGCAGGTAGAAGAGGCGGGGCCTGGGCTCCTCCGGACTATCCAGATATTGTTTTTTGTTTTTTGTTTATGATTTTGTTAGTGTAAAGTGTTGCTGTAATGTCCCTAACTAGTGTTTGTGTTTCCAGTTGAAGTGGGTGCGTCAGTGATCTGTATGTGTTGTCATTTAACTGCCTATGTGCTTCCAATATATAATTGTCCCTATCTTGTATGACTATTTGGCCCCCCTTATCTGCAGGTTTGATGACTATGTGTTGGCTGTTACCTAATGTTTTAATAATTTGTAATTGTTCCTGGCTAATGTTGTGTGTGCTGTGTGGAAGGGGCGCCAATGTGTGAGTGCTAGTAGATTTTTTATTAATTAGTTGTGTTATTTCAGGTGTTGATGTTGCCGTGTGTGGTTCCCAGGTGGACGGTCCGGTGAACAGAACAGGCTCCCGCCCCTGGCTCCCCAGGAAGTGGTCCATGATCTTAATCCGCCTGTGGAAGGCGTGGAGGTCCGCCCTGATCTCCGGTCGGGTGGGGAGTTTGGGTGTTGGAATGAATGATAAACCTTTTTCCAGTAGCTCCAGCTGTGCGGCCGTGGGGAGAGAAAAACGGCAGAGAGAGTGGTTATATTTGATCGGTGGTGGGAGTTGTGATGCAATTATGATCCCCGTTCAATAGTTTAAATGCTGCTTCCAGTACCTGAGTAACATCTCGGCCGTCCTGCAGGGTCAAGTGGATGTTGTCCCGTGAAGTGGACATGGAAGAAGTGGGTTTATTTCCGGTATGAAGTTGTATTGGAAACTATGGTGTTGTTGAGTGTGGTGAGTGCAGTCTGCTGGTGGATGGTCAGACTGTTGGAGAAGTTTATGATGGGGATGTAAATGGTGGCGTTTGGAAAGCAGAGGGTGCTCTGTTTCCACATGGCGTGCAGCTGTTTAACAGAAGATGAGAGTGCGGTGTCTGAGAGTCCATTATTGAGTCCTACTGATATTATGACTTGTGAGGTGTTGTGACATGGGGGAAGTTTACTGAGAATCGAAGTTATGTGATGGAATTTAGCGCCCGGAAAGCTATCTATCTGAAGGTGGGGGTCTGTAAAGGGGGGGATGCGGGAGAGATTGGAGTCCCCGACAATGAGGGTCCTCTTCAGCAACTCCAACGACCATACCTGCAGTTTCTTGAAGGTTCTGGGATGTGTGTGAGGTTCTGGGCGTGTGGGGGAGCCAGGTGCCGCTGCAGAGACCCCTGTGGAGTGGGAGGTGGATGTCTCAGATGTTAGGCTTGAAGTCAAACTGACTCTCAGTGGGCCTTTGATCATCACTGATGTTATGTTTACATCCACCTCAGGGCTCAGTATGCTTTCCGGGGCTCCACAGCAAACAGCTCTGTCTCCCTCTGCTGGTTGTTGTGTAGAACTGGAGGTGAAAAGAGGAAGCGTAGTTTACTGCAGGGAGAGCGACATTGCTGTGTATCTGTATGGAGGTGGAGAGGGCGGTGAAGAGATGGAAATGCGATGGGAGGGGGAGGTAGGTGTCTGCATTAACGGGGTATCTACTCTCTGTGGGGCGGGTGGCACCGGAGGGAGGGGAGGAGGAGCGAGAGACGGAGGGCCAGGTCCAAGACCCAGTCCCATCGCCCCCAGACGGTTCGAGCACGGTCCGAGGGAGCGGATTGGACCTCAATCCGCAACCGGTTCCCAAGAGTGGGCTGAGGGCAGGGGCCGAGGAGCCACCCCCAGGCCCCCCCGCCACAGCCCTCCCCCCCCGACGCACAGAGGCCCGAGGAAGTAGAAACAAGAAGTAGGGAAGGAAGAGGGGTGAGGAGTCAGTTTAGAAGGGGGGTTAGTGGTAGGTTTGTATTTGGGCCAGGTGGGGAGTGAGGAAATGGGGGGAGGTGAGGGAGAGGGTCAGGGGGAGATGAGGCAGGAGGGAGAGTGGGGTTGGGTTTTAGGGCTTGGGGTGAGGTTGGGTTTAGGGCCTGGGGCGAGATTAGGATTAGGCGAGGGAAGGGAGGCCTTAGGTTTAGGATTAGGGGCAGGGTTAGGGGTTAGAAAAGGTGAGTTGAGGGAATAGGAACTGGAGCAGAAGGGGGAGGAGAGCAGGGAGAAGAGGGATGAGGCTGGGGAGGGGGGGTGCAGAGAGTGATGAGTGTGGAGGGACAGATTGGCTGCTGGTGGATGAAGAGGAGGAAGAAGAGGAGGAGGAAAGTCAGAGGGGGCAAACAAGGGTGCCGCGGGGCCCTCCTCAGTTGGGGGCCCCCTGGTTAGGAGGTCCCTCAAGGTGGAAAGGGAGGAGGGCCTGAGTCTGCGGGCATACCTCGCCCGACCCCACTGGGCAGACCTATCAAAGGCAGCCTGGTTAAAGGGAGGGAGGTGCGCTAGCTCCACAGCAATAAACCTGGTCATAATGGTGTCTGAGTATCGTCATGTTGTTGTGCATCCAGGTGTTGGTGTTCTGTTGTACTTTGTCAAATGTTGTACTGTTGTACTGTGAAGCGGGTTTGATGAATGCTGTCAAGCCGTGCACCTTTTTCATCATCCCCTGTGGAAAGTATTGTTGGTGAAAGTGTAATTGATTATTTGTGAGTGGTGGATGGCTTGGAGGAGTCTAAAATATTGTTTAGTGAGTAAATGGAGTTCTGGTGGGAAGTGATGTGATGTAGCTGGCTGCGTGCTGGGCCCCGCCGGACAGGCGGGGGGATAGCTAGTTTTGCGTCTACCCCTCCCCCCGCCAGCAGGGGAAGGGGCCAGCAATGCAAAGCGGTTGGAGAGGGGTATGTTCATACCGCTGTGGAGCCAGAGGAGGGGGGGGGGAAGGGGAGGTGGGGGGGGTTTTGTCAAGAAATCACAGCCGATCAACTCATCCACAGGAACGCAATTGTGGCAGCCACGGAGGTGACGGGAAGAGGCAACCAGAGAGAGGTATTTAAATAAAACCAATTAAGTTGCACTGGCAAATAACTAATAACTAACTAACTAAGCGAGGAAGTAACAAGGAGATAAAAACACAGGTAAAATGATACTTAATTACAGCAATTGGGAAGGGACACACAACGAGTTAAAAAGGAAAATGTAGAAAGACAGTGGTTAAAGATTTAAATGATGGTTTAAAAAACGGTCTAAAAAACTCACAGGTTAGGAGCCCCACGGGGGTAAAAATCCTTTCCGTGCTAACATACAGTATAGGAGAAGATTAAAACCAGTTTGGGATGAGTCTGGAGGGGCCCGGCTTCCTGATGCGGTATTACGGAGTCTTCAGTGTGCACACTCTTTCTTATGTCCGTCACTCACCGTTTGAAGCAGTTGTTGTCCGTGGGCTCCTTTAATCTCTTGTACCTTAAACGTTTGTTTGCTGCATGTAGTTGTTAAAAATAGTCCATGTGAGCAGAGGCCGTAAAAACGATCATACCAAAAATTAGTTGTTTTTAAAATAACAAAAGTTATTAAAAGAGGGAGAGGAGGGGGTTTCCTCGACGTTTCACCGCTGAGGCTTCTTCAGGAGGGTAGAAGGAGAATGAGTCCGAGCCGTCCCTTGGCACATCTTTATAAATGAAAATGTTTAATACAGGACGTGCGTAGTGCCGCTTGGGATTGGCCCAGTCCGTGATGAACCTCATCAAGGAGGTGGAGGAAACAATCCTTAAAGGGGACAGGTAGTGACTCAGGGGAGAGAGGTGTTAAAGACTGCAGGTAAATAAAGTGGTGATAGAAGGAGTACAAGAAAGACAATCAAAATTAAAGTTCTATTCGCATAAACCATGCATAGTAGGGTAAGTGCTAACAGTGCCTTGGGTTAGGGTTAGGGTTAGGTTAGCCCTGAGCCTGTTTTTCAGGTTTCAGGCTCGAAAATGCCACTAACATAACAAAGACTATATCTTCACTTCTAAAAGGGGTAAATTAATAATATTTTCTCTCAAAGCAAGGTTACACCTGTGAATTGGATGTAGAAGTGTCAGAATCAATATAGATGTTTTTATTTTAAAGTAAATTCAGATGGAACATAGTAAAAACATGTACATTCTAATGTCCGCCTAAAAAAAAACATGACTTATAGTGAAAACCACCCTTGAATGATGGGTTAGTAGACTAAAAGATTTAGGAATCCAAACTATAACATATAATAAGTACCCTGTATCAAGATTGATGCACAACAATTGCAATTTGACCTTTTTAGAGAGGTTTAGAAAAATAAAGTCCAGGCGGACTCACCTCTGGGTAATTTGGGAACCATCAGTTCCATTTGAACTTTTTCACTGTAAAAATCATTTTATTACTTTGAATTATCACTATAGGTATTCATTCCATCCAAATACAACTGTTGTGAAAAAAATAAAAATAAAAAAATAAAATAATAAAACATACTCTGTTATCCTCTTAGGCTCCACGGACCCAAAATCGCGTCATTTGCAGGAAACAACGTCTAAGGAACCCTAATATTTAATAAACTATGAATATTTTATATCCATATAACGGGAAAAAAACTAATTAACTGCATCTTTTTCATTTATTTGTCCAAAAAAAACACACAATGCTAACAGTGTGCCTCCTTGAATTAGCCCCGAGCGAAAAAATGCTAACCTATTACTGCACCGAAAATAACTCCTAGCTCCCTTATTACTTATCCTAGCTGCACATCCAAACATCGTTTATGATCGTAAAGACACAGAATCTAACGGTGCCCACCTCAACACTGAAAGATACAAACTCGCGACGTTATCAACAAAACGTACATCAAAACAAGTGACGCTAGGTACGAACATGCGCTAGGCCTAACAATGACTTACCTTGGTCTTTGTCTGGTCTAAAACTGGTCTTCAATGGCATTAAAACGATTAAAAACGATGATGTAGTTAATCCATAGGTTAATATCCAATGGGGCTGTGTCCCTTTTGAATGTTCTGATAATCTATAAGCAATACAACTGCAATTCCGTTATCTGCTGTCCGCTCTGTGCTCCGTGCGCTCTGGGTCCTGCTGCAATTCCTACTTCGTTACGTTGTAAACAATAAATGAAGTCGGCTGCGTAATGTTGTTACGCTGGCTGGCATTCTTTATACTTTATGCAGGACTATATCTCTGGAACCCATTGGTCGATTCGTGTGATTTACACCTTTTATAATATATTTTAAAATATATATGCCACAGAAGGCATCTGTGATGTCTGCTTTCCCTGCGATGTCATCTACAGAGCATAGAAACGGGAAAACATCTTTAGTAGTTATTAATACTCTTGACAGAATAATCGTGAGGAACTAACGGATCAATAAAGAAACGTTGCTAGAATATTTCCTGCTAGCACTAGGCTAGGGGCCTGTCGTGTTTTTAAACGTTTAGATAGCATTACATTACATGTTACTTGTTAGATGCTTTTATCCAAAGCGACTTACATACTCAGTACTGTGGGCAATCCCCACAGGAGCAATTTGAGGTGAAGTGTCTTGCCCAGGGACACAACGACATGGTGACGTGTAATACTCCTGGCTCATTCAGTGCAAACTTCAGTCTTGAGTGCAGGTTTCAACAGACATGGGTCCCTGGGCGCCGGCATAATCTGCTAAGAAACTTTGATTTAAGCCTGTGATAAGGTAATTTGACAAACATCTGTGATTTTGAAAGAGCTTTGGAAACGATTTGCAGCATGAAGCCTCCTGAGGCACACCCAGCAAGGGGGCAGAATATTCAACCCAGTCTCACGGCATTTCGTGTTCACCAACACGATTTTTAATCTATTGATTCGTGTTCACCAACACGATTTGCCCCTTTTTTTCGTGTTGCACAGCACGATTTTAAAAGCAATGTATTTCTACTGCCTGCAGCACGTCTTTTTTCTCCGGTCGGGTCGTGGAAGACCGGAAGCTGTGTGGTTCATAAAAACATGTTCTTACTCAATATCAAGCCACAATTATTGCTTTTATTTTAAATCGTATAATTTCGGACTTTTGTTGCCGTCTGTGAGGAAAATAAATGGGGCTCAGAGCCTCAGGATACTGAAATCTGTATTTTTAAATATTTGTTCCTTCTAATTTGTTATTCTTTTCAAAATAACACACTGTTATTTACTCACCAATAACACACAATTATCCTTGCTTTTATGTATTGGTTTAATTCCATAATCTCGGGCTTTTTTGGTGTCCGTCAGGAACTGAATTTCAAAATAAAAATAACCGGAAACAGACGTAGGCCTATAAGGGACATTTCGAGCATCATTGCGATTGTCAACATTTCTGAGTTTAGGATGGCCGAAGACACTACACTATCCATAATCCCCAGCTATCGTTTAGGACTACAGTCCCCGTAAGGTTATGCAGAGCGTCAAATAGCTGTGTGAAATGGAACGAAACCATGCCAGTCTATCCAAAACTGGAATCGAACTCCCCCCAGGACTACACATGCTGGCTATTGTGTTTCCCAAAATGTTCTATGGGACGTCTCTACTGAACGTTTTCGTTTTTCCCACGATTAGAAGTTGCCAGTATTAAACACATTGGTGTTATCAATGTAAAACATATAATTAATAAATGGGTGACAATCGCTTGTGTCCATAATGCGCTGCATTAATATATAGCATTAATATATACCCACATGACAGCTCATTGCTACTTTGTAATTCTACTCCACTACAATTCAGAGGTTAACCTGGTATTTTTACTCCACTGCATTTATTTGAGTTACTTTTGCAGATTCTGATTAATGATGTGAAATATAAACAACCCTTAAATCAGACTTTAGTTACACCTGAGTAAAATTCAGGTAAGGTGATTGTCAAGTGCCATCAATCAGGAGAGATATTTGATAGTTGGTGCTTGAGAAGACTAAACATGTATCTGCAATTGACATGAATGGAAACGAGTAATAAAGTATATTCATTACTCGTTATTCTCTACTAATAGTTTAATTACAGACTGTATATTATGGCTATTTTGCACATCCCTTTCAAGATTTTCAAAGGTTTATTGACATATCATACACAACTACGGTGTAGTTATGCAATGAATGAAAAACTTGGGTCACAGCCGGTTCCTCACAGTGCATTACAAGACATCTATCAATATGTGTGTACCTCCATCATTAAACTGTCATATTCTGCACATTTACACATCTACATACATAAGAGTATAATTCATATGTATAATATCAGTTCAAATAAGTGCTTCAACATAGTTAACATTGCAGGAAAGCAATATATTAGACGTTAAGTACTTTGTTTGTTTGTACCTTAATCTGTTATTTAATGTTTAATAAAGGTTAATTCGTTTTTCTGTTTTGCACCTCCTCCTATTAATATCTTTGTACATCCTGCACTAAACTGTTTTATTGTAGAGATCACTTATAGTATCTTCTTGATTTTTTATATTCGATATTTCTACTTTCCCCCTATGAAGTATGTACTCTTAATATTTTGTTAATCAAATATAACACATAAAAAACAATAATTCAATAACGTGCTTTAACCACTAGGAGGTGTACACAAGGTACACACAGCCATAATAACTTTGTATTATTAGTGTGTATGTACAACATCTGAAGATGTATAGTTTTATGCATGCTTTCACATAATTTTACAGCATATTGCTATACTATTTCAGACTCAGTATTTACATTCAAAGAAAATCAGTAATATCTAAAAACTACAGTCCTTTATATCATTAATGTGAATGCATTGATAACAGAAGATAGAACTACGATTTTTGGGTAATTATTAGTGTATAAAGGTTTTGATTTGTAATATTTATACAACAAATCGATATGTGTATGTATTTACATCAATATGTTTTAAAAAATTTAATTAAATTGCTAATATTAAGTGATAATATTAGGATTAGTGTGAACAACTAGTTTACATGTTAGGCTAACAGTGCCTTGGTTAAAGAGCATGTTTCTGTTTATTTATAGCTTTGAATTCTTTCAAACCAATATTATCTTCTTAAACTTGTATGGTAGTCAGGAGCATCACTTTCTAATGTTTATTGATACATTTAGAGGGAGCGGATCTAAAGTAATGCTTTAAAATTCAGATTGGATTCATTTCTACCATTTTCTTAAATTCATGGTAGTTTCAGTAATCCCATGGTAATTGAGGACACAAGTTATCTAAATGACTAATGTCATCTTTATGGCTTTCAGAAAGGTCAGGAGACAGACAGGTGGCTATCAAAGGACTAGCAGCATGATGATGATGATGATGATGATGATGATGATGATGTTAAATGTGTTGCTTAGGAACATCCATTGCAAATACATGGAATTCAATAAACATTGAATAGCATATCATGCAGTTTGTCGGTGCCTTTTCCTCCGTGTTGTCCTGGTTTGCTGTGATGCCTCCTAGTCGCCACCATGGTTTGCTGTGCTGCCTGGGGCAACACATCCTCACTCCCAGGTCGGCCTATGTTGACGTTATGTCAAGTCCCCTGCCGGCTTTTTCCAACGCAAGGGGGGGCCTTAGCGCCATTTCACGGGGCCTTAGCGTCCCTTTTCAGCTTTCCGGGATGTCCATATGCTTCTATGGACGCTCATGGAAGCACGGCATTCGTTTGTGTCGACTGCCCTTAAAGGCAATGAGAGCGTCCATTCTCATTGGATAACGGAAAATTGTACACCCGGAAGTAAATATTCCCCTACTGACGATTGATTTTACAGTGATATCTGCACTATTCATCGATTAAAAAACACCAGATCATCCTTGTTAATTTACACAACATTGATTGGTTTAAATTGTGTGCAATGCTTTTGTATTTTTCCCCTTCGATTCGGAGAAACAAATCTTTTTTCGGAGTAAAGGATGGCAGAAGACACTACACTACCCAGAATCCCCAGCTATCGTTTGGACTACACCATGTGCTCTGTTTGACAAACCCCGTGATAGTCCTCAAGCTCTGTGATTGGAGAGTGTGCTCCGAGGGTTACCGAGCCTCGAACAGCACTTGAAATGGGATGGAAACCACGGCAGACTGTTCAAAACTGGATTTGAACGGGTCCACCGCGTCCCCCCCCCCTCCCCCACCCCGTCCCCAGAACTACACATGCTGGCTATTCTGTTTCGCAACATGTTCTCTATGGCACGTCTCTACTGGGAGTTGTAGTTTTAAAAGACGTTTTCGTATTTCCCATAATAAGAAGTTGCCAGTATTAAACTGTGTACATCCCTGGAGGTTTAGGGGACAGGAAACACTCACATTTAAAAACATATAATTAATAAATGGGTGAAAATTGCTTGTGCCATAATGGGCAGCATTAATATATATACACACATGCCAGCTAAGGTCAGAAGAGCTTTATTTAACAGCTGGACTTATGTTTGTGACCCCTCCTGTTGTTAATTGATAACATTACATTACATGAATTGATAAGCCTGAAACATGCACTTTTCAAGGTTCAGAGGCACATTTTGCAAATATGGCAGTAGCCATCAATCAGCTTAAGATAAGATACTTTATTGATCCCAAGTTGGAACATTTGCGTTACATCAGCATGTGTAACAGTTTAAATATGCAGTGGTGTTTATTTGTAAATCATTTAGTATAATCACACAAATTCTGTGTTTTATATTTAACAATTCTGTTCTTTATTTATTGATTGTTCAATACCTGACAAGGCCGGAGATGAAATATCTACATACATCTTATAAGAGTATAATACATTATGTATAATATCAGTTAAAATAAGTGCTTCAACATAGTTAACATTGCTGGAGGTATGCACACATATTGATAGATGTCTTGTAATGCACTGTTGAGGAACCTGCAACCCAAGTTTTTCATTCAGTGCAGAACTACACCATAGTTGTGTAGGCCTATATGATATGTCAATAAACCTTAGAACATCTTGAAATCTTGAACGGGATGTGCAAAATAGTCATTATATACAGTCTTTAATTAACTATAAGTAGAGAATAACGAGTAATGAATATACTTTATAGGGATCCTATTAATATCTAATAATAAAAATAATGAAATTCAATAACATGCTTTAACCACCAGGTGTCTCTTTATATCATCTGTGCACCTTTATGGTGTAAATACAGCCTATCTACCAATTGGATCAAATATAAAGTGAGCCGAATTAGTGTTGATACTGCAAGGAGACGTATTGTGTGAAAAGAAATGTAAGATGTTGTTTAATGGCTGATATATTTATGATCCACGTCACGTTTTCAGTTCCTCATGTTTGTCTGAGGTCTTCTCATCAGGGCTATAAATACAGAACTACGGCAGATATGTAATATTTAATGCAGCCGAACCGTGTATTACAATGCCGTTATGTGATGACTTTCAAAGAGAAAAGCAAGCACACTCAGAATAAGGTATTATTTTATAAAAATGTTTTCGGTCTGTTTCCGGTATTTGTTAATGACGATGTGCTGTGAGATGTGAGACTGGAATTGCACAGGGGAAAAATAACGTATCTTTAGATGCGGATTGTGTTAAACTAATATGTTTGCGCTGTGGACCAACACTATACATTGACGGGAGGAAGGGGGTAGCAATAAAGATAACACCATTAAAACAGTTACACAACATAACAGAAATAATATCGATAGCAGCGTCCCTAGCAACCACCTTGGTAACAATGAAACGTTGGACGCAATTTCCTGAAGTAATCTTCGTAATAACTAGCAAACTAAAGATCATTACATCCACTGCACACATCATCTGAAATAACAACTCATATTTCTCGCATCAAATGACATCAAAACGCATTTTAATGGCCAAACTAACTTTAAAATAGGCATTTTTACACCCAGAAAAAAACGAAGTTCGGCCATGTTTTCTTTTTCTGCAGGGAGAAATGTGAAGATCACGTGACGTCAAACAGAGCTTATGGTGCAGTCCAAACGATAGCTGGGGATATCTGGGTAGTGTAGTGTCCTTCTGCCATCCTTTACTCCGAAAAAAGATTTGTTTCTCCGAATCGAAGGGGAAAAAATACAAAAGCATTGCACACAATTTAAACCAATCAATGTTGTGTAATTAACAAGGATGATCTGGTGTTTTTTTAGTCGATGAATAGTGCAGATATCACTGTAAAATCAATCGTCAGTAAGGGGAATATTTACTTCCGGGTGTACAATTCTCCGTTATCCAATGAGAATGGACGCTCTCATTGCCTTTAAGGGCAGTCGACACAAACGAATGCCGTGCTTCCATGAGCATCCATAGAAGCATATGGACATCCCGGAAAGCTGAAAATGGACGCTAAGGGCCCCCCCCTTGCGTTGAAAATGGACGCTAAGGCCCCCCCCCCTTGCGTTGGAAAAAGCCGGCAGGGGACTTGACATAACGTCAACATAGGCCGACCTGGGAGTGAGGATTGTGTTGCCTGGGGATGCTCAAATCGCTCAGAGAAAGGAGTACGAATGTACGGCTTCCCCACTGACACAGAGCAGAGGAAGAAATGGCTGGCTCAAGTCAGCAGGAGCAATTTCACGACCAACAGCAACAAAATATGTGATGTAATTATATACAAACACTGCATTTGCACTTTTTCACAGAAAGAAAACCACACCATTGGGAAAGCTTAATGTTTTGTTTAATACAAAAAAACAGGGAAAGGCTTGAAAAACACTGAGAGTTGAGACTCAGGATGCAGGGTGAGGGTCTCAGTGCAGGTATTCAGGCTCCATTGAATCCCCCTCTGGTTTTTGTGCTGAAAGAGGGAGTAAACAGACAGGAGAAAGGGTTATACACACACAGCACACCTATTGGATGGGAAATGCCTTGGGGAGATAAGGTGCTTACTTATATAAAACAGTAGTATTAAACTTACCTTGTGTTTTCACTTTCACTTAAGTCCCTCTCCCTTTGCCATCAATCCAAATCAGCTGAGCTGCAACATTATACAGACAGGTAATAATCAACAGAATCACAAGGACACAATATGGCTCTGCTAAAAACTAGTGCTGTCAAAATTATCGCGTTAACGGCGGGTAATTAATTTTTTCGAATTAATTGCGTTAAAATATTTAACGCATTTAACGCATGTGCAGAATGGCCCGCCCCATACGTGCCACCAGTGGCAGCGCCAGGGTATGGCTGTGGTAGGCTACACCCATACCAAGAAATGGCTTAGCCCCACCATGAAAAATGATGTTAAAGTAAGCAAAATAAAGTCTGCCAACTCGCGCGGAGTAAATTGCACAGACAACAGTTAGTAAGATTGATTTCAGTAGCCACGGTTTTGAAAACTTTGTCACGTAGTGATCGTCTTCTCAATAGAACATCTTTGATAACGGCGTGGTGTTGTTGCAGGAAGTCCCGACGGAGAATACTCTTGCTGTAGTACAGGGCAGAGCCATATAATAGTAATAATATGGCTCTGGTACAGGGGTGCACATAACTGGTACGCAGGGTATGTGCGTAATCTGAAATGCGTACCGTCACTTGTGTCACAAAGCGCATTTGCGTACCGACGTACTTGTGAAGCTTTTCCAGAAGGCGGTTAGATCACCGGACGACAGAGTCGGTCTCCGTGTGCACAGACAGGGCTGCTGTTAACGTCGGTCTGTACAACGGAACTGTGCCAAAACTACGCCAACCGGCTGCGGAGGGAGACTCCCCCCTTCACTGGAGAACTGCGCTAAAACAGCTGATCACAACGTTCACACTCTGTGGTCACGAAGTACTCCACTAGCCCCCCCCCTCTGTCGACTTTCCTGAAGTACTCCCCCGTTGATAGAAATCAACACGTAATGAATTAAGACCCCACGGTTTGATGATTGATAGGTGTGTGGGTTGTCTTTCATTTTGACACGCAGAAAAATGTTATAATAAACATACATACTGTATGTTAAATGGATATATCCACCTGCTTTCATTTATCTTTCCATTCCCAACAATATACATAAATAAATGGCATATTTTGGACATAGTTCGAATGGTGATTAATCATGATTAATTAATTTTTAAGCTGTGATTAATCTGATTACATTTTTTAATCGTTTGACAGCCCTACTAAAAACACTCACTCTTACACGCACCAAAGTTATATTTATCTAATATTTAACTCCCTCCACCCCCGCATACAATCCCGTTTAGAAGCCCCTCTTCTCTAATTCAACATGTTGGACGAAATGACATTAAGAGAACGGAATTTTACAATTAAAAGGCTGTTCAACGTGTGTTGCTAACTTGCTCGGTATCCTAGCTTAATCTGTTATCTGTAAACATTCCCTAAATCTACTAATTTAGGGATAATCCACTGACATCCTTTAATACACATGTTCATTTGAATCAGATGTACTGATAATATCCGCAATATAAATCTTTAAACTTCTTCTTACCTTTAAAAGTCCGTCACGAACGGTCTATTATGCTGCAACTCCACAGCTCTGCCAGCCTTGGCGCTAACTTCCGGGGAACGATTGAGAGGCTCCACGATCCGCCATTGCTGTAAAAAAGTGGTCCATTGGAGTGAACGGAGATGTCGTAACTCTTCTATTAAATGGCTCTGGGCTCGCTGGTATCTCGAGCTAAGCGCTCATTGGTGTTTTTCACCACGTGCTGCTGATGAAACTCTCCAATTGGCTGGCAAAAGTTTGTTGTTGTTTTGTGTCAGTTTTACGTCGCCACATCCATTCCCATTTTTCATCATTGTTCCACAATGTTTATCATCATGAAATTAATATCTATATATTTTATACTATACTGCTTACCGTTTTCATACTTTATATATCTTAGCATATTCATACACACTGTTCATACTGCTCACAAGCTGATATCTAGTGTATTCATACCCCACTGTTTATTCATCATTCAATTAATTCTATATGTTATTCTGTAGATTGTGTACATTACTTTCCACTTCACTGCTTGTTGCACCTGGTAAGCTAAACTGCATTTCGTTGTCTCAGTACCTGTAATATGTGCAATAACAATAAAGTTTCTCTTTAAGTTAAACCAAATCATTAAAATAAAATCTATTGTAATGTAATGATTTGGTTTAACCTTATTTATTGAATACATCATTTAAAATGGCAAGATTACATCAAATTACATCCATGTTGTACACATCATAAAGCTTAAAGTGGCAGCTAAAGAATTAACACAGCAGCAGGTCTGTTCAATTCATGCTCATTAAGCTTCATGTGTGCGGATCTGAAGGGACTGATCATTTGTATCCTGTCCACCTATCAGTTTTGCAAACATTAAGAGGGAGGAGCATTTCTAATTATGGAACCCAGTCACTGGTGTGGTTCATCATCATGACTGAATTAACAAACCTATATAAAGCAATGGAGATCACCTTTGTCTACAGTGGGTAAAATGGAATTTCCGCCATTGCA
The DNA here is from genome assembly GCA_023974075.1 of Chaenocephalus aceratus. Lineage (NCBI taxonomy): Eukaryota > Metazoa > Chordata > Actinopteri > Perciformes > Channichthyidae > Chaenocephalus > Chaenocephalus aceratus. The sequence continues at coordinate 19,018 of JAMFTG010001711.1, forward strand.
AACCCAGCCAGTCAAGCCGACTCCGAGTCCGAGCTGTCCGACTTAAGACGAGCTTTTTGACACCTCCCCCGGCTGCGATCGGCTACTCTCGTCTACTTTCGAGGCGAGCCGCAATGTGTCTCAAACAAGCCTACTTGCATAGACCTCACAGCGGGCGGAACCTGTCATAAAGTCCGCGAAAATAAAGCCCGCCCATTTAGAGGGAAGATATGATTGGTCAATTGTACTGTCATTTGACATTACTCTCTCGTTGAGTTACTATAAGCTGGCCCTCTGTGAATGTAGAGAGGGACCAAGCTCTCCCGTCTTCACAGTAACTCGCAGAGACGGCATTTAACCCTTCACATTCCAACAGAAACTGAACAGGCAGATTCGAAGGATTTATTTCTTTGGAAATATTATTTTAAATACAATTAAATCAAGTTATTTTGGTAAAATTAATGAAAATGTAACAACAAAATATAAAAAATAATATTTAAAAAAAAAGAGAAGGATTCATGGTATTCATAGAAGAGACACTGTAGGAGAGATCGAAGTCTAAAATGATGGTCAAAAATGTATCGAGCTTCCCTTCATATTCACGTAACGGAAATTGATTTTACATATTTCCATTTTTTATTTAATTGATTTTATAGTAGTATAAATACTTATAAACTTACAACTTCGGTATAATTGCCTCAAATATGACTTACTGCAGGCCAAATATTTCCATAATATTGGGGGGGGGGGACATCCCCCCCAATATTCAGATTTGATTTTTTTTATTAAAATAAAATTGCTATTCTATGACTTTTTTATTTTGGCTATTTGTATACTTGAAAATCTTTATTTTCTGTTATTGTGAACTTCACCAAAATGATATATTCTTTTCATATGTAAATTGGTTCCGCCTTGTTTGTTTATGCATACCTTTATTTTGTACCCGGGGGTGTATTTAGCTGTCGCACGTCTGAGTCCAGCTTCAGTTAGCTTGATGCTCCAAGCAGGTCAGTCATGTTTTAATTTGCCCTCCATCAGTTCTGGTATCTTTTCTAGTTAGCCCTAAAGTAATCTAAGTAATTATTTTATTTCGTAATGGTAATGTTAATGAACCCTCCGGTTTAGCTTCTTTGTGTAAGTAACTTGTAGTTCTGATGTTAAAACCAAACTTTTCAGGAATAGTAGCTAACTAGCTGTGGGCTAGCTGGTTTCAGTTGCTAGCCAGGGTTTGGCGGGCAATACATTTTATTCATGTGGATTATTTCTATTTTATTTTATGTCATTTGTAGAGTGTGGAAAGATTTAAAAACTATAGGTTACTTACGTAACCCCAGTGTCAGAGTAACATGAAGTGAGATGTCTCACTATGGGATGCGCCTCATCGTGGAGCAAACAGAAGCATCAATCTCATTACGCCAATCCTGATTGGCTGGTGATCTTGACGTCAGCGTCAGGGGAAATCACCCCCTATAAGTAGCTTGCGCCACAACGCATGCGTCATTCAAAATAAGCACCTCTTCTCGCTTCACCATAGCAAGGAGGGCCGTCTGGTGAGACATCTCACTTCATGTTACTCTGAGTACTGGGGTTACGTAAGTAACCTATAGTTCTCATTCATAACACTCCGTTCGATGTCTCACTATGGGATATTGTAGCTCCCGTATTGCCAGACGAGCTTATCTCGAAAATCACCGATCAACCAGAATTTAACAGGTAGAGTCCCGACTCAACAAGTTGCCCAGCACTGCTCGGACCACGCTTGGAGCGGAGACGTCAAGCCTGTAAAAGCGGACAAAAGTGAGCGGCGAGGACCAGCTCGCCGCTGCACAGATGTCTTGGATGGAAACACCCTTGAACAAAGCCCAGGATGTAGCCAGGCCCCGAGTCGAGTGAGCCCGCAGACCCGAAGGTGCTTGCAAATTCTGACTCGTATAGGCCAAAGCAATTGCCTCCACAATCCAGTGGGAGAGCCGTTGCTTAGTAACAGGCTTGCCCTTGTGAGGGTTAGCCCAGGACACGAAGAGTTGGTCATTAAGACGAAGCTCTTTTGATCTGTCCATATATGTGTGTAAAGCCCAGACTGGACACAACAGATCCTGCTGCTGCTCCCCTGAGGAGGAAACCAGCGGCGGAGGAAATGCCTCAATGTCAATTGGGGTACACGAACCAACCACCTTTGGTGTAAAGGCAGGGTTGGGCTTCAACAACACTCTCATTTACCCTGGGGCGAACTGAGTGCTATGAGGGATGTACAGACAGTGCATGAATATCGCTGACCCGCTTGGCGGATGCCCGGGCCGTAACAGCACTGTCTTGAGTGACAGATGTTTCATGTCAGCTCCTTCCAGGGGTTCAAATGGGGTCATTCTGAGCCCATTTAAAACCACTGCCAGGTCCCATAGGGCACCAGCGACCTGGAGACAGGGAGGAGCCTGCGAGCTCCCTTCATAAAACGGCAAACCAAAGGATGTTGGCTAGCTGTCTTACCCTCAAAAGCCCACATGGCATGCAGCAATAGCAGCCAGGTACACCTTGATCGTGGAGAAAGCTCTGTGTTTATCGATCAAGTCCTGTAGGAATGATAAAATCACCCCGACAGGACATTGAAAAGAGATGTGCCCTTCTTGAAGGCACCACTCCTCAAACACCCTCCACTTACAGTCGTAAAGAGACCTGGTGGAGGAAGCTCTCGCACTCTGAATAGTGTTTATCACCTTTTGAGGGAGTCCCACTGTATTCAGATTGTACCACTCACGGGTCAGGCCCATAGTGCCCCGCGCTCTGGGCGTGGGTGAAGGATCGCTCCCGCCGCCTGAGACAATCTGTCCCTGCGTAGTGGGGGCTGCCACGGCTGCCCGCACAACAGCTGATATATCCCCGCCAGCCCGTATATTGGCGGCTAGGGTGGAAACATCAGAGTAAGTGTGTGGCGTTGCTCCTTCACTCTGGCCAGAGTTGGGGGTAACAGAGCCAGGGGTTGGGAACGCGTACAGAGGACCCGGAGGTCAATCGTGTACGAGTGCGTCCCCGCCTAACAGTGCGTTAAATCGTGCATTAAAGGAAAACAGCTGTCATTGAGCATTTTTTTCTTTATGCGACAGATTTAACGCGGCTCCGCCGTAACACACCCACAGCGGACTCACGATCCTTGGATGTGGAGTCCAGTCTGCATAGAGTTGGTGCCTGTGTCGCTCTCAGAGAGAGGAGACGTCTGCCGCTCCAAGGAATCAGTTTGTGTGCCAGTGTGTGTGACTGGAGACAACGCAACCTCCCTTGGCGGTTCATACACGATATCGTGTTGTCTGTCCTCACGAGGACATGGTGTCCTCTGAGAGAAGGCAGGAAGCGTTTTAGGGTGGGGACCACCGCTAAAGCTCCGGGTAATTTACGTGCGCCCGCTGGAGGTCTCTGCTCTAGGGACCTCTCACCGGGCGACCCTCGTAAATACTCTATCAACCTGTCTGACATGCGTCCGTGGTGACCACCTTCCGTGAAAAGACAGCACGCGTAGGCGCGTCCCGCACTAGAAAAGTCGGGTGTAGTGCCACTACGCATTACATAATAACCAATACTCTCCGCACGCCGTGGGTTTAGTTTTATTATGAGACCCATGTTGAGCGGGTGCTTTACGAGGACATTTGTCTGCGTAATCTGACTCTGCTCGGCGGGGCATTATAGATAAAACCCTTCTTTCTAGGAGAGAGAGAACCTCTCTCTCCAGAATATGGGTTGACTCTCTCTGGGCTTGTGAAAAACAGATAAAGTATAACTGTTCTGAGAAGCCCAGGCAGATGTCGTGAGTATCTCCTGCTGTATGCTCCTTAGAGCCAGCTGAGATGTCACGCTTACAGCTCCAGCCGGCACTGCGCATGCGCGTGCCAGTGGTGCCTTCACAGCTCCAGCCGGCACAGCGCATGCGTGTGACGGTGGAGCCCTTAGGACCCCAGCCGGCACTGCGCATGCGCGTGACGGTGGTGCCCTTAAAGCCCCAGCCGGCACTGCGCGTGGCGGTGGTGCCTTCACAGACCCGTCAATAATCCGCCTTTTGTAGAGATGCCGTAGCTGCTCTCAAAAGGGGAAGAATGGGCGGGCTGGTTATTGGTTTTATTGATTTTATTTTCATTTTTTGAGCTGCGCCCTCGGCCTGAAGCCTGGATGCGTCAGCGGCAAATGTTTTATGACAGAAGAATCAATCAACATGTGACATGTGTTTGTGCGGACTTGAGGATGGTGTTTAGGGCATCTCTCGAGGCGGCGGGGAACACATTCACGGAGGGGAGAAGGAGGGGCTGTTACGCCGCTCGCTCTTCTTCCTCGACTGCTGGCCGAAATTCTGGGTTGGCTGAGCCTGAGCTGCAGCCGGAACCGAGATTTTCTTGGCCAACTTGCCCTTGTCTCCAGCCTGGGCTGGGGACTCGGGGTGGGCTGCGACCTCTGCTTGACCGGTGCTTTAAACCGGGCAGAGTTCGCTTGGGTGAAGGACTGCTGCTGCGAGGGCAGCGGCTGGACCCTTCGAGGGAGGCAGAGGTGGAGTGCCTCGTCCTCCTTCTTCTTCGTCTCACACCTCCTTTGCATGGAGGCGAGAGCGGAGCCGAAAATTCCCTCGGGAACGATGGGCATATCCAGCACATCTTCCCTTTCTCTGTCATGGAGGTTGGTGAGGTTGAGCCATCTCGCTCTTTCCTGCATCACCATGATCCCCATTTACTTTGC
>JAMFTG010001712.1:0-12500 GCA_023974075.1 Chaenocephalus aceratus
TATTATTATTTATATTATATTCTTATCTTATTATTATTATTATTATTATTATATTATTATATTCTATATATTATTATTTATCATTATTATTATTTTATATTATTATTATTATTATTATATTATATTATTATTATTATATTATTATTATTATATTATTATAATTTATTTTATTATTATATTATTATTATATTATTATATATATTATTATATTATTATTAATTTATTATTATTATTATTATATTATTATTATTATATTATTATTATATTATTATTATTATATATTATTATATTATTATTATTATATTATTATTAATTATTATTATTCTATTATTATTATATTATTATTATTATTATTATATTATTATTATATTATTATTATTATATTATTATTATTATTATTATTATTATTATTATTATTATTATTATTATTATTATTATTATTATTATATTATCTGAAATCATACATGGCCGCTGGGCGCTCGCAGGAAGCCGGCTGTGTTATCGTTTGCGGTATCAAATCATTGCACACTTCCTAATTAGCCCAATAAAAAGCGGTGGCATCGGTTCAACCAAAGCCTCGCCGTATGTACGTTTTTAACGGTGACAAAAAAACATGAATTACTTTTATTTGTACGAAGCCAGAGCAACCACAATTCCTAGTCACGCAACTTCCTGTTACATAAACCAAACGTTGGGAGAAATGTCCAGTCTCACCGGGGAAGTTCATTTGTACATACCTCAAGTTGGGACACACACGCCTTAAGGAGTATGCCAAATAAGACAACAACGGTGTGTGTTGGTAGATTGTGTCAGCTTAAGCTAAGCTCGTGCTATAATTAAACTGTTGGTTAAAACCTTTTTCCGATGCTCACTTTTTTTAGCTGACCCATTTTCCAAACATACCCTGTTCACATCTCCCAAATATGCTTTTACTGTAATGGCTAAATGGTGCAGTGAAAACACTCTGAAGCTAAAGCTACACACCAGTTAGCATCCTCACCAGGTCATCATGTATGTAGAAGATTTTTAAATACCCTAGTATTACAAATTAAGTAATTCTTGAAATTCTTTAATGTTGTAGAAGAAAAACTTTGACAAGCTGTCAGTTTCAGATTGTGTAAGAGTTGACAAACACTTCACATAGTCTTTAACTGCTTAAAATATGGCCATCATTTCAGTTTGAAACCATAAATGACGTTGTTATTGACTTTGTTATGTGTATTGACATATCTACTGAAATTAGCATGCTAACTGATTAGCGCCGCCACATCCTTTCTTAGTGCTAATTTCCCCCCAAGAGGCAGTGGCGGCGCCAGGGTACGGCTGGGGTCGGCTGCAGCCATACCAAGAAAAGGCTTACGGTACGTCCACACAGCAGCTTTTCAAAAATCTTGAAAATCTTGGAGCTGGGCGTGTCTGACAGCTTGGGGATTTTATGCGAGCAACGCGACCAACAACCAATCACATGAATCTCCTGCCCCCGACATACAAAGCAAAAACCCCGGGGATTTTATGCGAGCAATATATATATATATAAACTCCCCAAACAGGCGAAAACCTACCAGTTCCACCCACTGTCTCTGCCCCCTCCCTCCATGCCTGGTTCCTCCGCAGACCCGGCGTCATGGGCGGGCCCCATGGGGCCGGGCCCGGCCATCCAGGATTTGGGCCCGCTGTTTTAATCAGGGCTGAATACAACATTTTAATTGTTTTATTATTATGTTCAGTGGCGGCGCCAGGGTATACTTGGGTAGGCTACAGCCATACCAATAAATGGCTTAGCCCCACCATGAAAAATGATTTTAAAGTAAGCTAAATAAAGTCCGCCAACTCGCGCGGAGTAAATTGCACAGACAGCAGTTAGTAAGATTGATTTCAGCAGTCACTTGTCTGGAAATACCGAAGACTAGAAACGGTTTGAAAACTTTTGTCACGTAGTGATCGTCTTCTCAATAGAACTTCTTTGATCATGTCTTCTGGCCAATCAGAATCAAGATAACGACGTGGTGTTGTTGTTGCAGGAAGTCCCGACGGAGAATATCTTTGCTGTAGTTACAGTACATCTCTATATACATCGATACAACATTACGTGTTGATAGAAATCAACACGTAATTAAATAAGAACCCACGGTTTGATGATTGGTGTGTGGGCTGTCTTTCATTTCGACACACAGATGGGGGCTATCCACCCTTATCCACAATGTAAAGTAATTCACAGCCTCTTCCCTCTGTGAGGAGCAGCAGGTTCAGCTTTCAGAACAAAGTAACAACAAACTGAAATGGCATTCATTTTTTTTAAATATGTTGTGTAGTAATATATTTATTTATTTTTCTTCTCAAGAGAGAACCAGAATGTGTATTTTATGTTAATATTTCAAAAAATCTCCTGGGGGAGAATCTCCCCAGACCCCCCTGCAGGCGTTGGGCTTTCAGCATGTCAGCTCTTTCACAATTCAGTATTTCCGGGAAATGTAAGTTTCGGGGTGGGCCCGCCCTGGTACATCAAATGCCCGCCCAGACACGTATGTCTGCCGCCGGGTCTGTTCCTGCGGTTTGTATCCCGTTAATAGTTCTGCTCGTAAAGAACCGGGTGATTTGCTACCGTAACTTCTCGTTTGGAATATGAGGAAATGAACTGTGGTCTGGTTCTCCCTGCTTACACGCGGTTTGATTGGCTAGCGCTTCTACTGTCAGATTTGCATAAACGTGTTTGATTGGCTGGCGCTTCCAGCTCAGCTTCAAAAGTTGAACATTGCTCAACTTTTGAATCCTGGACATCCTGGAAATCTTCGCTTCGCTCCCCCACAATGCAGTTCGGCGAAAAGCGAGGCAAAGTGACGTCATCCCCATTCAAAGTCAACGGGCAGAGAAGCGGTGGAAGCGGTGGAAGATTCTTCTGAAGCTGCTGTGTGGACGTGCCGTTAGCCCCACCATGAAAAATGATGTTAAAGTAAGCATGTTGAGAACACGGATTGCGAAAATATACTGATCCTGCTGTAACAACAAGTGCACGTTGCTGGTTGAGACCATTCGGGGTTATGCTAGAGGGGTGCAAGGAATAGTCCAAGTAGTGGGGGGGTTTTATTCACTAAAGGTGTGGAAATTCTCTGGTGTTATAACATCAGCGCGGCCGCGGTCAGATCAAAATGCCTCAGAATGCAATTTGAATAGACCTTCAGCCAATCAGAGCAACGAACGTTGGGTCTGCGTCATGCCTTACTGATGAGATCGATCGGAACCGCCATTCAGTATCCCCATTGGATCTTCCACGTGTGCCATCATACGTCACGTTCACAGGGATCCCTTTTTATTTACGACAAGACAAATGTACCGTTTTATTTCATACAGTTCCATTTGGATTGAGACGGGGAAATCGAAACCTCACGCGTGGCGTTTCACTGTCGATATAGCGTGTATATTATTACATTGCAAATACTGACTTGAGCCCCACCGCTGTATGGGTTAGCCCTACCACAGATTACCCAACACAAATACTCTGGCAATAGTGAGTGGCTGCCCTCAGTCCGTCACGAAAGCACGTAGAGCTGCATTGAGGTGTGGTCATTAAGATACACCCCTCAGGTTAGTAGCACGGTAAACATAAAGATGACTGAGGCTTTTGGCAACCGACTTCTTTCCAGGTGCTAACCGCCTGCTGCCGGCAACGAAATCACGTTTGGCGGCAAAGTGAAAAGTAAATATTAGCGTGAATTTGCACAGATAGCGATAGCTCTCGGCAGGTGAGAGAGGGAAGCTAAACTCATTAGCATGTAACGTTAGCTATTTAGCTAAATTAAGCTTTAGTACAAGTTATTCGATTCAAAGGTTTTATTTTCATATGCACAAAAGTTACAGAGTAGAAATGGCAATGAAATTATTCTGACCTGAGCTCCTCCAACATGTATAATAAAATACAAAATAAAAAGTAGTGCAAAAGTCTACATGTAAATAGAATATGATATGTACAAGAACACAAACCATTGCAGAAAAACTTCCAAACGGTGTTGATGTATGGTTTCATGTGGCTGAGCTAAGTTAGCTAGCTAGCCAGCGTCACAAGTGAAGATTATGAGAAGCCATGTTTGATCTAAAACCTCAGCGGTTTGGTCGGATTTTGTGTATTCTTGCTCGTGATGGGAATTACGGCTCTTTGAAAGGATCTTATGGCTCCGTTCCTTTCCGAGAGCCGTTCAAAAGAGACGTTTTTTTAAGGGGGCGGGGCTAATAGGTTTATCTGCGAAATAACCACCAGGATAATGAGTGACTGTTTTGCCAGAAATCTACTTTTACTCACAGAAAATGTTTAACTTGCTCCATCTCTCAGCCAAACTGCTACTCAAGCAGCACGCGGTATGCCATCATCTACGGAACATCTGCATTCAGGAACGTTCCCGTAAAGGCGAGTGGGTGTATGGCAGGCAGGGAACCGACGATACAAAGAACGGCGCTCACCAAGTAGGACTCGGTTCCCTTCGTTCGTACCAAAGAATCGGATCGTTCGCGAACGTCACATCACTAATTCTTGCCTTCCTTTTAGTTAGTTGTTACAATTAACTGATAACTGTGTATTTGAGGCACTCAGTTATAGACTTAAAATATCGCCTGTTTGATGTTCACAACGAGTCCACGGTTAACTTGCAACTTGGTTTAATATCCATTATAATGAGGATGCAACATTACATACGCATGGCAGTCGTATCAACATCACTAGAAAACAGCTAAGAGTGGGCGGCTTCAACCTCCGTGAACCCTTACGGCCCGTCCACACTACAGCTTCGACAGCTTCAAAAACGGTTTCCAACGCGTCACTCCATTCACTTTGAATGGAGTGATGTCACTTTTCGCCGAACTGCATTGTGGGAAGCAGAGCGGAGCTTTCCTGGCGTTCAGGCTGCACAAGTTGAGCAATGTTCAACTTTTGAAGCTTCTGAAGCTTTCGGTGGAAGCGTCAGCCAATCAAATCATATGCCAGTACAAGCTCTAGCCAATCAAACCGCTGCTTGTGTGTCCGGGGCGGGAGATTCGTGATGTGATGTGATTGGTTGTTGGTCGAGCTTCAGACACGCCCAGCTCCAAGCTTTTTTTGAAGCTGTAGTGTGGACGGGCCGTTACGGTACGTCCACACGGCAGCGTGCGTTGAAGCTTGCCGGTGGGCGCGTCTGAAGCTCGACCAACAACCAATCACATTAATCTGGACACAAAGCAGGCGGTGTGATTGGCTCGAGCTTGTACTGGCATATGATTTGATTGGCTGACGCTTCCGTTGAACTTTTCTCAACTTTCGAAGCGAGCAACGGAACACAATGCAGTTCGGCAAAGCGTGACGTCACCTCATTCAAAGTGAATGGGAAGCGGCGTTGAACCTTCCATGCACGCTGCCGTGTGGACGGGCCGTTACATTCAGGTACGGTGTATGAAGAAGGACAATAGCGACTACATGCAATAACAGAGAATACTCTACACTGCCCCTTTTTATTTTGAAGCCTGTGGCCAGGCATTACAGATTGCACATTTTAATGCCACGCATGACTAAAGCCCCATGCTCATCTTTACCATTCGGAGACAACCGTAGCTCGCCGGGTTAACGTGCGTCGTCATGGTTGTCAAACTATGACTGACGATCACGAATGGGGTTTAAACCCTGCATGCCTCAACCTACAGTCGACTAGTCTGTTTATCCCTTGCCATGTTTTCCTCGTGCATGTATCCACTGCATTAGAAATCACAGGACTCCACCTGGGTTGAAACGCTGTTCTGTAACCGGAGGCTAATTACAGGACAGCGGTTAGACTTTTCTCCTCTCATTAGAAGAGCAGTTCTGATAAAGCGGCCTGTTTTCCAGCCTGCCACATGTGCTGTGCATAATGTTCCACGAGCTGCACAGACATTGTCCCGTTTCATTAGAGCAGATCGCAAGCGTAATTAATCATGTGCGGCACGGCCTCTGTAAACATCGACGTGGGCAGCGCCGACCTGCGAGAGGAAGGTCAGTGCAGGTCACGCAGAGCAAATTAGATATCAGAGTTTCCGCGAGTGCATCTGTAATTACTGGGCTGCCGTGTTTTAGAGCAGGGTTTAATTACACCGATTTGCATAATGAAGCGCGATGCATGAAAACCGCTTTGTGGAGAAACAATAAATAAACGCATTCAGTTTCTGCAGCTGTTTTCATCCAGCTGGGCTTTTGCACAACAATCATAATTCAATGGAAACAGTCAGTGTTGCAACAACTGTATTTTAATGTCTGCGAAAAACTGCACGTCAGCGTTTGTGGAGCGTCTGTTCTTGCACGTTTCATGAGAGACTTTCCCCTCCCGCGTTGTCCTGGTGACATATAGTGAGTGAGTGCAGTCTTTAGCTACAGATGAGTGCTTTGAAGTAAGTGTGTCTTTGTTGAGCAAGAAGTCAAACTGACACTCTGCATATTTGTCGAAGCATACCAGACGTGGTTGAGCCTCGCAAATGGTGTTTGATAAATGCCAGATATGACATCAAAACTCTGCCCCCGAGGCGCTTCTTTAAAGAGGACATCTTTGTGGAAACAGTGTTTTGGCAAGAGTCACAGGGGGGGGGGGGGGGGGGGACCCAACGGGAAACAATAGCTGCTACTCGAGAAACTGCTCAAGTTCACAGGTACAACACATGGTGAACAGCGTATGTGGGGCGAGTATCTGGTTCCACCTTGGCCCGCTTCCCTCCCAGCTCGCTGCACAGCCGTCAGAAGATAAAAGCAGAGAGAGAGTGGGGAAACACAGAGACTTCAAAGCTGCAGAAGAATTACTTTTAAACACGGCTCTCCAAAGACCACATCAAACACGAGGGAAGGCGAGCTGGGTTTTGTTTGTGTGTGTGTGTGTGTGTGTGTGTGTGTGTGTGTGTGTGTATCAAAACAAGGCACAAAGTTGAAGTGGTGGAAGAAGTACTCAAATCTTTTACTTAAAGTAATAATAACCGCAGTTTAGAAAATACTCTGTTACAAGTAATAGTCTGGCATTCAAAATATATCTTAAGTACAAGTGGAAAAAAATAATAGCATCAAAATATACTTAGAGTACCAAAAGTAGAAGTATTCATAACGCAGAAGAACCATTTTGAGAATAATGTATTTTATCACATGCAAGATTACAATTATTAATCCTTTGTGTGTGCATAATGTGTGTACGTATGTGTGTGTGTGTGTGTGTGTGGTCTAGCATTACTATACTTGTGGGGACCTAAATCTGTTTACATAGTCACGTGTGGGGACTGGCTTCCCTTATGGGGACAAATTGGATGTCCTCATGAGGGGGATCATTAATTTTAGGGTGAAGTACTTGGTTAAGGTTAGGATAAGTCTCCAGGAAATGCATGTAAGTCATTGTAATGTCCCCTGAAGTGATGTATACATGGTATGTGTGTGTGTGTGTGTGTGTGTGTGTGTGTGTGTGTGTGTGTGTGTGTGTGTGTGTGTGTGTGCATCAAAACATGGCACGGAGTTGCAGCGATGCATCGAGGCTACGCCGCTGCAACCCGACGCTGGAGAATAAAAAGAGGCTGTCAGCTCGGATAAAGAGTTTGGAGTGTGTGTGTGTGTGTGTGTGTTTCTTCTGGTTCTGGGAGGCCTCTTCAACACCCAGAGAGCACTTCATCACAGCGGCTGCCAAGGAGACGATCAGAGGGTGAACCCGCAGCCCACACACACGCTCACGCAAGTGCAAACACACACTCCATGCTCTTTTTACCGCGTACACACCGGAGTGGATATTGATTGTTTTAAACAGAGCATTTACGACGCAAATGCTCTTCCTAGGGCTTGAGAGTACACCCACGCACGTTTTCCCCAAGCACAACACAAACACACACCACACACAGAAACGCACAAACAAACAGGGATACATGAAAGTAGACATTCTTGTAAAACCCTCTGGAATCATCCTCATACCAACTCTGACTCCACGGAAGAAGAAAAACGCGACCTTTGTCCTGTTTCGAGCGATTGTCCGTGGAGTTTCAGACGTGTAACAATGGCACTTGTCGAAAACGAAAGGAAACTTAAATGGAAACTGAAGTGCTCCAGTCTGAGCTTTGTGTTCTGTCTGACCCAATGACTCCCACTCTTCCTTCTCTTCATGCCGTTCTTCCTATTTTTTGTTTTTCTGTTATTCTGGCACTCTGACAGACGAGGCCTTGCTTCCATCCGGTCGGCCGTCTTTCGTTGGGTTTCTCTCTGCTCAAGTCAAATATAATGTTAGTGTTTCTCTACCGAACCAGATTTAATGTAAAAGTGTGTTAAAAGTAGTGAAGTGATGACGTACTTTTATAGGCTGACGTGGAAGTTAGCATCTCCTTGGTTCCCTCGACGAAAAGCCGATACTTACACGTTTTGTTCATCAGATAATCCACATATCAGAATCAGAATCAGAAACAGGTTTATTGGCAGGTAGGTTCACACATACGAGGAATTTGACTTGATGTCATGGTGCATGCATAAAATATAAAACAAAAAATCTTTAAGGACACTGTAATAAAATATAGATATAGCAATAAAATAAAGCAGTAATTTATAGCGAAATGGAATGCAGTGAATTATTATATTAACACCACTTTATTATTTTTGAAGTAAAAAGCTAATGTAAGGCTATAAAGGAACTACAGCACGGTCACATGACTTCACGTCACCACCGCTAAGCTAAAGGAGGCTAATGTTGGACTATAAAGGAACTACAGCACGGTCACATGACTTCACGTCCCCACCGCTAAGCTAAAGGAGGCTAATGTTGGGCTATAAAGGAACTACAGCACGGTCACATGACTTCACGTCCCCACCGCTAAGCTAAAGGTGGCTAATGTTAGGCTATAAAGAAACTACAGCACGGTCACATGACTTCACGTCCCACCGCTAAGCTAAAGGTGGCTAATGTTAGGCTATAAAGAAACTACAGCACGGTCACATGACTACATCACTTCTCAGTTGTTGACACTTGTTTGCAACCGCTGTTTAAAATCCACCAGTGGGGTATTTACTGACATATTTTATGTCGTAGAACAAACTGTAAAATCTCTTCAGCTTGACTTTACCACAGACCCTATTTCAGGCTTTTAACCCTAAAGAAATGCAACCAAAACATTGACCTCCAGACGAAGGGACCCTGGAGTTGGTCAAATGCTGACTTATTTTGGGGTTTTAGGACTCATACCGGCACCACTCTATAGTACTTACGTCCCCAACAAAGGCTTTGAAATATCAGAAGACAAACATTGTATTAAAAAAAACACCGAACCCTAAAGAGCCTGAAACTAATCGGCTTATTTTTCTGATAAATGTGAAAAGTGTTATGTTGAAAACGTCAAAATCATTGCATCAGAAAAATGTCAGATATAAAAAAAACACCCACAAAATAAATCACACCTCAGTCGTGTTAAACCGGTAGGAGTTGGAAAAGGCTGGCCGGTGGAAAAATGAGACGTTAATATCTTTACAGCTGTGTGTCTTTCTGACGCCGCTCACCATCACAGGCACAATCAGTTCTCACCTCAGAAACATCCTCTTCCACAGAATTAAATAACACACAAACACCCACACACACACGTACACACACACAACCACAGGATGCGATCAGAATTTGAAGATCCTCTCTGCCTCCTCAACATCCTGTGTGAAAACCCAGCACAGGAAGTCCCGCCTGTAAGGAAGGAAGCAGCAGGGGTCAGATCGGACAACCACGGCGAGATGAGCAGAAAGAATTAAATACAAAATAAACGAGAGAGTATTTAATTAATGCTAAAAGAGTTTAGATTAAATTCTTTTCTCACTGCAAGCGAGTGACAGGCGTCTAGATAACATCCCAGTCTGACTGAACCAGTCGGTGAGAAATCAATCTTCAAAATGCTTTATTTATCCGGAGGGAAATTGGATTTCAAGACAGTTGATATATTTTAGAATAAAAAAATGACAAGGTAAAATAAATTAGAATTAAAATATTGTGTATAAATCAGAAGTTCAAGTAAAAATATATTATTTTTATGTAAAAATACTATTTAAATATATCAATTACAATGTTAAAATAAACATTAAAATACAATTAAAATATTTACATGAACATCAAAAGTGAAAGTTAAAATGTGCAATAAAGAAATGTGTTAAATGAATAAAAGAATATTAAAATAAATCACAGATATAATGTGAAAAAAATATATATATAAAAAACAAGTCAATATGTGCAATAAGAATATAAAATAAACATATCTATATAAACATATGAAGTTAAGGTAGAATAGTGCCACAGAAATGTAATAAAATAAAAACATATATATGTACAAACATGAGAAGGTCAAGTGAAAATGTGCAATAAAATCTCAAAAGCGTTAAAATACAGCAGGGCTTTAGCTGCTGATTGGTGCCACTCTATATATTATGTGTTTCTTTACCTAACCACAATTAATGTAAAGTTGTGTTGTTAAAAGTAGTGAAGTGACGACGCACTCTTATAGGCTGACCCGGAAGTTAGAGGTCACCTATCATGCTATGTTTAGGCAATAGCACAGCTCTCAGATATATAAGAGAATATATAAAAAACATGTCTATGAAGTGTTTTGCTCAAAATACCAAACAGATCATTCGAGCCATGCCTCATATCCCTCTGTTTCACTTCCTGTTTCAAAAGTGCTGATGTGGGGATAAAGCTTTAAGAGAAGAAGAAGGAGGGGTCTGAGCTCATGCGGGACCCGGCAGCTACCGTCTAAACCAGGCATCCTCAAAGTCCGGGCCGAACCACAACTGTCTCTGGACTCTGAGAAAATTATACTTTTCATATGTATTATCTGTGTTATCTGTATTATCTGCGAGACATCGCCACAACGCAACGAGTCAAAATTCTCCGCTATGTCCATAGACTGCAAACAGCGCCCTGCATGTCCTGCTCCACTGTCTGTGTGACAACGCATTGGTCCAATCACATTCAGCGTTTTCCCTCAACAATCTGCGAATCAGAGGCACAGGAGGGCGGGTCTTTGTGGAATGTGGGTGGGAAAAATGTGTGTCTCGTCTCTTTCAACCTGTCTGAGTCAGAGCGAGAGTTAACAGCTCATCTAGTCCCATCTGAACTGTAGCTAGTAGCCTAGTTTCACCTACCGGGGTGGCAACTGACACCCTCAATATAGGCCTTGCCACCCCAGCTGCCCCCCCAGTTGGCAGCTTTGTTTTGAAAGAAAAGTTGTGGCTCATCGGACATTTATGAGAGAAAGTCTCTAATGTCCGAGTGCAAGTGAATGCAGCACAAGACGCACGTCATGTAACCCCTCCCCCGGTCCTGGCGCGAGCGTGGACATATGATTGGCGGCGATTTCATTTGAACGGGACGGCGCCAAACGAGAAGCATCCGGACCCAAGCACTGAAGGAATGAGGTTTTTGCGGTCTGACAGAGAAGAGACTGTCAGTGTGGCTGCGCTCAGCATTGAATCAAAACGCACTACAGCTGTTGATCTGAATACGTTTGTGAGGCGTTTTGCTGAACAAAATGGTAATCACCGCATTCAGCTGTTACGGCCCCTACACACGGCGGCGTGCGTTGCCGCTTGGCGGTGGGCGTGTCTTGAGCTTGGGGAATCAACGCGAGCAGCCCGACCAACAACCAATCACATGAATGTCCCGCCCCGGACATACAAAGCAAAGCATTCATGCTACATCCATGCTGGCTAAATATACTGTCTATGCTTGCTAGCTGTCCATTCAAAAGAAGTACACTGGATATAAACTCCTACCAGTTTCCCCACTGTCTCTGCCACCTCCCCCCATGCCTGGCTCCTCCGGTTTGTATCCCTGTATGGAAAGAGGGACTGGTCATAGAGTACCGGGTGATTCCCTACCGCCACGATCATTTTCTCCTCCTTTTGTTGACATATGGGAAATAACTGCGGTCTGGCTCTCCCAACATACACGCGGTTTGATTGGCTACTGCTTGTACTGTCAGATTTACATACGAGGGATTTGATTGGCTGACGCCTCCGTCGAGGCGGCAAAAGTAGAACATTGCTCTACTTTTGCAGCGAGCACCTCGAGAGAAGCTACGCGTTGCTCCCACAATGCAGTTCGGCGAATCGTGACGTCACCCCATTCAAAGTGAATGGGCAGAAGCGTTGAAGCGGCACGCCGCCGTGTGTAGGGGCCGTAATAGACATGTCAACTTGATGCTCTGCTCACGGATGAGCGTACACAACTGTTAAGATGATGACCTTACGTGTGTAAATATATTTTTTTCTTTGAGGGGGTCTGCCCCCAAAAAAACTGTTTTAAGTCCTGAGAAAGTCAATAAGACAGTGTGTAAAACTACACTGCCCAGCCAAACAAAGTAACCACTTTGATTGAACTAGGCCAGCAGGTAAGGACTCTCCACTGGATCATAACTGAAGTATAAAAGAATGCATGACTGAAGTGACGGAGACCATGTGAAGGCAAACACAAAGAGGAAACAACAGGTCAAATCAAGCAAACCCCTCTCAGATTCCACAGCAACCAGAAGAA
>JAMFTG010001712.1:20000-58661 GCA_023974075.1 Chaenocephalus aceratus
GTTCAAAAGACCTCATGAAAGAAAAAACAAGAAGTGAGGATACCCGGCCCGGAGGAAGCCCGGGGTCCCCTTCTGGAGCCAGGCCCAGAAGGAGGACTCGTCGGCGAGCGTCTGGTGGCCGGGCTTGCCACGGAGCCCGAAAAGGCAACGTGGGCAACACCTCCGCTTCTCCGTCCCGCGGGCCCACCACCTACGGGAAACATCGATGGGGTCGGGTGCGCTGCCAGAAGGGTGGCAGTGAAAGCAGAGGGTCTCGACGGACCAGACCCGGGCGACAGAAGCTGGCTTGGAGGACGTGGAACGTCACCTCTCTGGGGGGGAAGGAGCCGGAGCTTGTGCGGGAGATGGAGCGGTACCAGTTGGATCTGGTTGGGCTCACCTCTACGCACAGCGTCGGCTCTGGAACCTTACTTCTGGATAGGGGTTGGACTCTATTCTTCTCCGGAGTTGCTCAAGGTGTGAGGCGCCGGGCGGGTGTGGGGATACTCACAAGTCCCCGGTTGGGTGCTTCGTTGTTGGAGTTTACCCCAGTGGACGAGAGGGTCGCCTCCCTACGCCTGCGGGTTATGGGGGGGAAAACTCTGACTGTTGTGTGTGCTTATGCACCCAACAGCAGTTCAGAGTATTCGGCCTTCTTGGAGACCCTGGAAAGAGTCCTGTATGGGGCTCCTGAAGGGGACTCTTTAATCTTGCTGGGAGACTTCAACGCACATGTGGGCAATGATGGAGACACTTGGAGGGGCGTGATTGGGAGGAACGGCCCCCCTGATCTGAACCGGAGTGGTGGTTTGTTACTGGACTTCTGTGCTAGTCATGGATTGGCCATAACAAACACCATGTTCGAACATAAGGATGCTCATAAGTGTACGTGGTACCAGAGCACCCTAGGCAGAAGGTCCATGATCGATTTCGTTATCGTATCATCGGACCTGAGGCCGTATGTTTTGGACACTCGGGTAAAGAGAGGGGCGGAGTTGTCAACTGATCACCATCTGGTGGTGAGTTGGGTCGAGTGGCGGGGGAAGCCTCTGGATAGACCTGGTAAGCCCAAACGTGTAGTTCGGGTGAACTGGGAACGTCTGGAGGAGGCCCAAGTTCAGGAGGCCTTCAACTCGCACCTCCGGCGGAGCTTTTCGGGCATTCCTGTGGAGGTTGGGGACATTGAACCAGAGTGGTCAGTGTTCAAAGCCTCTATTGCCGAAGCCGCGGCGGGGAGCTGTGGTCTCAAGGTCCTAGGTGCCTCAAGGGGCGGTAACCCTCGAACTCCTGGTGGACACCGGTGGTCAGGGAAGCCGTCCGACTGAAGAAGGAGGCCTTCAGGGATTTATTATCCCGGGGGACTCCCGAGGCAGTTGCAAGGTACCGACAGGCCCGAAGGGCAGCAGCCTCATCCGTGGCCGAGGCAAAGCAGCGGGTGTGGGAGAAGTTCGGAGAAGACATGGAGAAGGACTTTCGGGCGGCACCAAAGTTGTTCTGGAAAACTGTCCGACACCTCAGGAGGGGGAAGCAGGGAACCATCCAAGCTGTGTACAGTAAGGATGGGACGTTGTTGACCTCAACTGATGGAGTGTTGGGGCGTTGGAAGGAACACTTTGAGGAACTCCTGAACCCGACAACTCCGCCCTCTATGTTAGAGGCAGAGCTGGAGTATGACGGGGGATCAACACCAATCTCCCGGTGGGAGGTCACTGAGGTCGTCAAACAACTCCACAGTGGCAAAGCCCCGGGGTGGATGAGATCCGCCCGGAGATGCTGAAGGCTCTGGGTGTTGAGGGACTGTCATGGTTGACACGTCTCATCAACGTTGCGTGGAAGTCTGAAACAGTACCGAAGGAGTGGCAGACCGGGGTGGTGGTCCCCCTTTTTAAAAAGGGGGATCAGAGGGTGTGTGCCAATTACAGAGGCATCACACTACTCAGCCTCCCCGGGAAAGTTTACTCCAAGGTACTCGAAAGGAGGGTCAGGCCGATTGTCGAACCTCAGATTGAGGAGGAACAATGCGGATTCCGTCCTGGTCGTGGAACGACGGATCAGCTTTTTACTCTCGCAAGGATCCTGGAGGGGGCCTGGGAGTACGCTTATCCGGTCTACATGTGTTTTGTAGACTTGGAGAAGGCGTATGACCGGGTTCCCCGGGAGTTACTGTGGGAGGTGCTGCGGGAGTATGGGGGGAGGGGGGTCTCTACTCAGGGCCATCCAATCTCTGTGCTCCCAAAGCGAGAGCTGTGTCCGGGTCCTCGGCAGGAAGTCGGACCCATTTCCGGTGAGGATTGGCCTCCGCCAGGGCTGCGCTTTGTCACCAATCCTGTTTGTAATATACATGGATCGGATTTCGAGGCGTAGTCGTGGGGGGGGGGGTCTGCAGTTCGGTGGACTAAGGATTGCACCACTGCTTTTTGCAGATGATGTGGTTCTGACGGCTTCATCGGTCTGCGACCTTCAGCACTCACTGGATCGGTTCGCAACCGAGTGTGAAGCGGCTGGGATGAGGATCAGCACCTCCAAATCTGAGGCCGTGGTTCTCAGCAGGAAACCGATGGACTGTCCACTCCAAGTAGGGAATGAGTCCTTACACCAAGTGAAGGAGTTCAAGTATCTCGGGGTCTTGTTCTCGAGTGAGGGGAACAATGGAGCGTGAGATGGGCCGGAGAATCGGAGCAGCGGGAGCGGTACTGCAGTCGCTTTACCGCACCGTAGTGACGAAAAGGGAGCTGAGCCAGAAGGCAAAGCTCTCTGTCTACCGGACCGTGTTCGTTCCTACCCTCACCTACGGTCATGAAGGATGGGTCATGACCGAAAGAACGAGATCGCGGATACAAGCGGCCGAGATGGGTTTTCTCCGCAGGGTGGCTGGCGTCTCCCTTAGGGATAAGGTGAGAAGTTCAATCATCAGGGAGGGACTCGGAGTTGAGCCGCTCCTCCTTCGCGTCGAAAGAAGCCAGTTGAGGTGGTTCGGGCACCTAGTTAGGATGCCACCTGGGCGCCTCCCTAGGAGGTGTTCCAGGCACGTCCAGCTGGGAAGAGACCGAGGGGTAGACCTAGGACCAGGTGGAGGGATTATATCTCTTCTGGCCTGGGAGCGCCTTGGGATCCCCCAGTCAGAGCTGGTTGATGAGGGGAAAGGAACGTTTGGGGCTCTCTGCTGGAACTGCTACCCCCGAGACCCGACCACGGAGAAGCGGGAGAAGATGGATGGACTATTATTCTTATTATTTATTTATTATTATTGTTTATTATTATTATTAGTATTATGTATTCTTATTCTTATTCATAATTATTTATTAGTAATACTATTATCATATATGTATTTGATTATTATTTATATGAATTTTAATGGTTTATGTTGAATACTAATACAAATTGTATTATTATATTTAATATATTTTATTTTATGAATTGGCCAATAAAAAAATAAACAGATTTATACTGGATGTAAAAAGTCAATGATTACATACATAGTAAAAAAAACACCGCTCTGCAGAAATCCAGCAACGTGTCCTTCTCTCGAGGTAGAGGCGATAATAAGTGACACGGCGGAGAGGAAAGACACGGCAGTGAACTGTTTGACAGGCGCTGTGAAGATGACTAAGTCCAACTCTCAGAGTGAGACGTGAAGGGCGGACATGTTGTTTGTTCTTCAGGGGAAACTATCTGAAGCTGCTGGTGATACACAAGTTATTGATTTCCTGTGTTTTGATAGCTGTTTGTGAAACTCTCTACAGCGGTCCAAAACATCTGCTTTAGGAGAAACACGCTGCAGTTTCAGAAAGGATGCAAATAAAAAAACACCAATGTGCCAAAACACATGAAGAAACATCTTCACAAATCTGACAACACCTGCTCAGCGTTTACTAACAGCTGCAAGAATCTCAGAACACAACAGAGACCAGGGGACACTAAAAAGTGACGCACACAAGCTGGGAGACCAGGGGACACTAAAAAGTGACGCACACAGCTGGGAGACCAGGGGACACTAAAGAGTGACGCACACAGCTGAGAGACCAGGGGACACTAAAAGTGATGCACACAGCTGGGAGACCAGGGGACACTAAAAGGTGACGCACACAGCTGAGAGACCAGGGGACACTAAAGAGTGACGCACACAGCTGGGAGACCAGGGGACACTAAAGAGTGACGCACACAGCTGGGAGACCAGGGGACACTAAAGAGTGACGCACACAGCTGAGAGACCAGGGGACACTAAAAGTGACGCACACAGCTGGGAGACCAGGGGACACTAAAGAGTGACGCACACAGCTGAGAGACCAGGGGACACTAAAGAGTGATGCACACAGCTGGGAGACCAGGGGACACTAAAAAGTGACGGACACAGCTGGGAGACCAGGGGACACTAAAAAGTGACGCACACAGCTGGGAGACCAGGGGACACTAAAGAGTGACGCACACAGCTGGGAGACCAGGGGACACTAAAGAGTGACGCACACAGCTGGGAGACCAGGGGACACTAAAGAGTGACGCACACAGCTGGGAGACCAGGGGACACTAAAGAGTGACGCACACAGCTGGGAAACCAGGGGACACTAAAGAGTGACGCACACAGCTGGGAGACCAGGGGACACTAAAGAGTGACGCACACAGCTGAGAGACCAGGGGACACTAAAGAGTGACGCACACAGCTGGGAGACCAGGGGACACTAAAGAGTGACGCACACAGCTGGGAGACCAGGGGACACTAAAGAGTGACGCACACAGCTGGGAAACCAGGGGACACTAAAGAGTGACGCACACAGCTGGGAGACCAGGGGACACTAAAAGTGACGCACACAGCTGGGAGACCAGGGGACACTAAAGAGTGACGCACACAGCTGAGAGACCAGGGGACACTAAAGAGTGACGCAAACAGCTGGGAGACCAGGGGACACTAAAGAGTGACGCACACAGCTGGGAGACCAGGGGACACTAAAAGGTGACGCACACAGCTGAGACCAGGGGACACTAAAGAGTGACGCACACAGCTGGGACGGAGCGCTTGGTGACGTTCAGGATTATAAAACTGGAAACTGTCTCTGTTGTTGGAAACGTACCTAAAATGTTTTATGGGCTTATTTTAACAACGTGATCAGATGAGTCCCTCCCGTTCCTCCATGGGACCTGATTTCTGAAAAAGTATGTATTGAAGTCGATGAAGAGAGAAATATTATCTTCCGATCCCGTTTGAATTGTGCCACGAATTACACACATGATGTTTGTCAATTTAAAAGATAATTTTGCAAGTTAAAAAATACAAATGTGTCCCAAAACTTTGAAGTATCACTGTGCGAGACGCTCCACACACCAAGAATCAAGACGGCCGTCACGTTGCAACATTTCACTTCTTTCTCTCAGAACGAGGCGGAAAGTATTAAACGAGGTGAAAATCACTCCAAGTCTGGGCGCGTTGAGAGCTGTGCACACACAAGGGGAGTTAGTCGGTTCCGTGAGAGCCAGCATGCGGGACCGGGACTCTGGGACTTGTAGTCTTTCTTTTTTCTTTTTTTTTAACAATATTTTTATTGAAGTTTTCAAATATGGACATTACACATACATAAAATAAAATGACGAACATTACACATAGTCAGTCTAGGTGGCAGATACAGTATAAAATCAAATTAATAGGCATGTAAATAAACACAGGTCAGTATACAGATGATACAGAACAAAAATCTGAAAGAATATGACGTGGGCTAACTTGTAGTCTTTCTAGTTGCGTATTTTTCATAGTCTTATATTTCAACAGTTTTACGACAAACTGTGACTTTCTTGACATGGAAATTATTATTTAAGATTGACAAACATCATGTGTGTAATTCGTGGCACAATTCAAACGGGATCGAAAGATACGTTTTCTCTCTCCATCGACTTCAATACATACTTTTTCCGAAATAAGGTCCCGAGGGCATACTTGCCTGTAGCACCTTCCTCTTGATGGAGCAGATGTGTGGGCTGGACCAGGAGAGGAGTGAGCAGAGGGTCGAGTTGTCCATTCTTGTTCTGTTTTTCTGTGACTATCTAGTTGCGCACGCTACTAAAGAGACGCGTTACCATGGAAACCAAACAATGGTGTAGCTGTAATAAAGTCCGAGTGGAAACAGTCGTGTGTAAATCTGATTTTGTCAGAAATCGGGAGAAATGCGGGAGGGTTGGCAAGTATGCCCATGGGTCGGAAGTAGATGGGCGGGACTTCGCCTCTATCGCTGCAGGTGCTGCAAGCTAGCTAGCTAATGTAGCTAACCTAGTCATTTCAGATATACTCACAAACACTTAAGTTAAGAGAGTGTCCCTGATTTCCGCTATGTGTTGAGCTCTCGCAGCGTTTCGTTTATGCAGCTTTCAGTAAACGCTCCGCTTGTTTCCTCAAGCTGGTGAAGGTCTTTCTTCATTTGCATGTGTTTTGGCACAGTTGTGTTTTAAAGTGCCGCCGTCATCTTTCCTCAGAAAGTCAAACTGTTACTTTAAACATTCTCTGTTTTATCTCACATGTGTGACGTCCTCCAAGCTTTCTGTTTTGCAAGACTTGTAAACAACTCTGCCGTGCAAACAGTTAAAGAGTAATTTGTGACCAAACAAGACTCTCAAATTGCCCGTAGTCAGTCTATATTTGGAGCCGAGCTTCCTTAACGCACTACTTAAGGTAAACTCCATTAAATGCGAGGTAATTTGCAAACCGCAAAATGCTAATTGTGATGCCTGTGGTTGTCTCTGCTGCCTCCACCCTGCACACTAAATGCTAACATCGGCATCTATTCTGCACGGGACCATCTTCCCAGAGGAAAACAGCCACCGTCAGCAGAGGTGGGAGAAGTACTCAGATCTTGTCCTTGAGTACAAGTAGAAGTACTCATATTGTGTACTTGAGTAAAAGTAGAAGTACTCAGATCTTGTACTTGAGTAAAAGTAGAAGTACTCAGATCTTGTACTTGAGTAAAAGTAGAAGTACTCAGATCTTGTACTTGAGTAAAAGTAGAAGTACTCAGATCTTGTCCTTGAGGGAAAGTAGAAGTACTCAGATCTTGTACTTGAGTAAAAGTAGAAGTACTCAGATCTTTAGTAAAAGTAGAAGTACTCAGATCTTTAGTAAAAGTAGAAGTACTCAGATCTTGTACTTGAGTAAAAGTAGAAGTACTCAGATCTTGTCCTTGAGGGAAAGTAGAAGTACTCAGATCTTGTACTTGAGTAAAAGTAGAAGTACTCAGATCTTGTACTTGAGTAAAAGTAGAAGTACTCAGATCTTGTACTTGAGTAAAAGTAGAAGTACTCAGATCTTGTACTTGAGTAAAAGTAGAAGTACCAGAGTGTAGGAATAGTCTGTTACAGTAAAAGTCCTGCAACCAAAATGTTACTCAAGTAAAAGTAGAAAAGTATTATCATCAAAATATAGCTAAAGTATCAAAAGCTACTCATTCTGCAGATTGGACATTTCTATTTAAGGCACTAGAATGTGTGTGTGTGTGTGTGTGTGTGTGTGTGTGTGTGTGTGTGTGTGTGTGTGTCCTAGCATTACCATCCTTGTGGGGACCTACATCTGTTTACACAGTCACGTGTGGGGACTCGCCTCCCTCAATCATTAATTGTAGGGTGAAGACTTGGTTAAGGTTAGGATAAGTCTCCAGGATATGCATGTAAGTCAATGTAATGTCCCCTGAAGTGATGTATACATGGTATGTGTGTGTGTGTGTGTGTGTGTGTGTGTGTGTGTGTGTGTGTGTGTGTGTTCACAGCAAATTTACATATGTGAGTAAGACTGTGAGTGTCAGGGATGAGATATGTGGGAGTTGGATGTTTTATAAAAAAAAAAAATGTTTACACCGATTCACCCGAGGGCGTCCGTGTCCAGGCCTGTTTCCATTCGTTGGGAATGGCGCTCAGTTTCAGGATCACGCAAAAGTCTCCCCGGGCCTTAGCAGGAGTTGCAGACGCAGACAAATCCAGAGAAGCTGTGGTCTTTTTATGTTGACAGAAATACTTGCATGCGAGTGTTTGCCCCCTGAACATGCTGGCTCTGCACCTTTTCCTCTGACCCATCTCTAACCTCAGAAAGTCCCACTGGGGTTCAGTCCCAGGATTACACGTGTTAGTTGGTAGAAGTACTCATCTAGTAAAAGCCCAACATCCAAAATCATGCTTGAGTAGAAGTAATTAACTTAAAGAGTCCTCTCCTGCTGGTGTTCAGGTGGCAGCATTTAGTGCAGGGGTGCCCATACCTGTTCAGCTTGGGAGCTGCTTTTAAAATGACCACGCCCAAAAGATCTACCTACAGGGCCGCCCCGGGGTACTAGCTAGTGGACAACACGGCGGATAAACTGTGGCGTGCTTACACTAATTGCGCCGCATAAGCGCATAATAATGCAGGTGTATATCAGTATGTAGTGTCTCTACTTTAAAGAGTCCTCTCCTGCTGATGTACAGGTGTATATCAGTATGTAGTGTCTCTACTTTAAAGAGTCCTCTCCTGCTGATGTTCAGGTGTATATCAGTATGTAGTGTCTCTACTTTAAAGAGTCCTTCTCCTGCTGATGTTCAGGTGTATATCAGTATGTAGTGTCTCTACTTTAAAGAGTCCTCTCCTGCTGATGTTCAGGTGTATATCAGTATGTAGTGTCTCTACTTTAAAGAGTCCTCTCCTGCTGATGTTCAGGTGTATATCAGTATGTAGTGTCTCTACTTTAAAGAGTCCTCTCCTGCTGATGTTCAGGTGTATATCAGTATGTACTGCAGCACCTCTTTTCACCCTCTGTCTGAAACCAGAGCCTAGTCTGCTCTGATTGGTTAGCTGGCCGGCTCTGTTGTGATTGGTCAACCGCTCAGAGATGTCCCGCCCCTTAGCCTATCACGTACAATGTGTTGGAGCGCTAGCCAAGTAAGAGTGTTACTATGTTCCGGAAGTAAACAAAGGACTCCAAAGGGGTATTTACTGACGTATGTTATGATGTGGAACAAAGCGTTTGAATCTCTTCAGCTTGTGTTAACCACAGACCTTATTTCAGGCGAACAATCCAAAACACATCCAGAAAACCATTGACTTCAGGACGAGAGAACTGGGAGGGGTAAAATGCTGACTCATGCTCGGGTGTAAAGGACTCTCTACTGCACCACGCTATCCAAAGTGAAACCTCTCGATTTGGCTTTGAGAGCTTTGTATAGCGTTCAGCAGCTATTGATTCTAATAAGGGCTTTTAAAGTGTTTGTTCTGGGAAGTTACAGACGTCTCTTTCCGAATGTAAGTCAATGGGAAAAAGTGTTTTGGGCCTTAATGACGTTACGCACTGGTACAGAAGTTGTCTTACTAATATTTGGCCCCTTGTGAAAATGTGCCAGCTCACTTCCTGTGGGCTTGGCCTGAAGGGATTCGCTGGTACCTCCACGATGACGTCCTGCCCTTCAAAGTTTCCCCTGGATTTATTTGGACTCGGACTCGGTGGGAAACCAGGAAGTGGAGCAGACACTGAGGATGAGACTCAGCACATTAAGAAACAGACTGCAGACAGGCGGAGAGGAAAAGAGGAGTTCCTCAGAGCATCTGTGATTGTTTACACTCGGATCTCTGATAAAGAATTGGAGATGGGTTGCAGATGCTTTCACATTGGCCTGTGTTGGCAAGAATCTCCCAAAGACGGGAAACTATGATTTTTATGATCCTAAAAGTCCCTGATCATGAATTCTCTTGAGGCATGTTGTTTTGATAAAGCCATGTTTTCACCATGTGGCAGATAAAGAAACCAGAAAAGGAAACGCACTGCTACGGCTGAGAGACTGAGCCAAACCATAACTGAGGAAACCCACTCAATGGAAATGTCGAAGTAGCTTGGCAGCCGACACTGGGATCAAATGTGCAGACTTTTAGTGGAGGGAAGAAAACATGCAGTATAAAGTGGTGCAGGAATGAAACCTAAAACCTAGGAAGGAGTTAGCCTTTTGCCACTTCCAGTTCTCTTTTCTGGAAGTCAATATATTTTGGTTGTTTGCCTGAAATAAGATCTGTGGTTAACCCAAGCTGAAAATAGACTGTAAAGTTGTGTTCTACGTTCTAACAAGTGTCTAAATGAGACGACTAAATGCCATCACGGCCAACATTAGCCGCCTTTAGCTTAGCGGTGGTGACGTGAAGTCATGTGACAGTGCTGTAGTTCCTTTATAGCCAAACATTAGCCAACTTTAGCTTAGCGGTGGTGACGTGAAGTCATGTGACCGTGCTGTAGTTCCTTTATAGCCCAACATTAGCCGCCTTTAGCTTAGCGGTGGTGACGTGAAGTCATGTGACCGTGCTGTAGTTCCTTTATAGCCCAACATTAGCCTCCTTTAGCTTAGCGGTGGTGTCGTGAAGTCATGTGACCGTGCTGTAGTTCCTTTTCAGCCCAACATTAGCCGCCTTTAGCTTAGCGGTGGTGACGTGAAGTCATGTGACCGTTCTGTAGTTCCTTTATAGCCCAACATTAGCCTCCTTTAGCTTAGCGGTGGTGTCGTGAAGTCATGTGACCGTGCTGTAGTTCCTTTATAGCCAAACATTAGCCGCCTTTAGCTTAGCGGTGGTGTCGTGAAGTCATGTGACCGTGCTGTAGTTCCTTTTCAGCCCAACATTAGCCGCCTTTAGCTTAGCGGTGGTGACGTGAAGTCATGTGACCGTTCTGTAGTTCCTTTATAGCCCAACATTAGCCTCCTTTAGCTTAGCGGTGGTGTCGTGAAGTCATGTGACCGTGCTGTAGTTCCTTTATAGCCAAACATTAGCCGCCTTTAGCTTAGCATGGTGAGGGGAAGTCATGTGACCGTGCTGTAGTTCCTTTATAGCCCAACATTAGCTTTTTATTTCTGGAGATTGCATTTACGCTTCAAAAATCACAAGGGTATCCTGCTGAACAAAACATGTAAGTATATAAACGTGTGTTTGCCAGAGAGATTATTTTCTGCAATAATCCAAAATCACATGGAGAAATCTCATTGGCTTTTTGTCTAAGAATCCCTTGTGATGCTAACTTTTGGGTCGACCTACAAAAGTAAACCTCATAATTGCACCACTCTTTTTGAGGCGGACATTACGATTGGCTGGCTTGGCATAATGGTGGGAGATCCCCTGAAAATCCAGTGAAGATTTTGTTATTTTTGTTCTATGGAAAATCGAAAATTCCCATTGGCTTTCTCTCGATGGAACCCTTGCGATGCTAACTTCCAAGTCGGTCTACATAAAAACGTCATCAATACAACTCTATTTATTTGCCATTTTCAAAATGTGCAGATTAAATGTCTCCTATCTCGCATCCCTGCCTCTACTTGCCCTCCTCCCCTGAGACAGAACACACACACACACACACACACACACACACGCACACATGTATGTATAGCTAATTGTTCTCTCATGCCACAGCACCCTCACCCCCGCCTCCCCCCCTGCTTCGCTAAATGTCCTCTTGCGCTACAGGCTCTCTGGCTTTTTAACTTATAACTCTGAATTGGGCGCAGTCATTAAGAGCACATTCTGCATTCATTACCATGATTACATGTTCCCCGCACTGCAGGCAGACCAACAGAGCACGAGCCAAGAGAGGAGGAGGGGAGGCGAAGGAGCGAAAACACGGGTTGAACGAAGCCCAAACATGTCAACCTCTGGCTCTGGCATCAGCGACCCTTACTGTCAGACGAGCAGGTTACGGTCTTTGTTTAGGAAGGATCCCAACTGAGTGAAATTAGTCTCTGAGCGGTTTGAATTCTCTAGAAACTTCATCACTTCCTTTATTATGTCCTTTAGCTTAGGAAACACTGGACCAGGGCCCTCTCCTGCTGATGTTCTGTGGCGTGCTTACACTAATTGCGCCGCATAAAGCGCATAATAATGCAGGTGTATATCAGTATGTAGTGTCTCTACTTTAAAGAGTCCTCTCCTGCTGATGTTCAGGTGTATATCAGTATGTAGTGTCTCTACTTTAAAGAGTCCTCTCCTGCTGATGTTCAGGTGTGTATCAGTATGTAGTGTCTCTACTTTAAAGAGTCCTCTCCTGCTGATGTTCAGGTGTATATCAGTATGTAGTGTCTCTACTTTAAAGAGTCCTCTCCTGCTGATGTTCAGGTGTATATCAGTATGTAGTGTCTCTACTTTAAAGAGTCCTCTCCTGCTGATGTTCAGGTGTATATCAGTATGTAGTGTCTCTACTTTAAAGAGTCCTCTCCTGCTGATGTTCAGGTGTATATCAGTATGTAGTGTCTCTACTTTAAAGAGTCCTCTCCTGCTGATGTTCAGGTGTATATCAGTATGTAGTGTCTCTACTTTAAAGAGTCCTCTCCTGCTGATGTTCAGGTGTATATCAGTATGTAGTGTCTCTACTTTAAAGAGTCCTCTCCTGCTGATGTTCAGGTGTATATCAGTATGTCGCGTCTCTACTTTAAAGAGTCCTCTCCTGCTGATGTTCAGGTGTATATCAGTATGTAGTGTCTCTACTTTAAAGAGTCCTCTCCTGCTGATGTTCAGGTGTATATCAGTATGTAGTGTCTCTACTTTAAAGAGTCCTCTCCTGCTGATGTTCAGGTGTATATCAGTATGTAGTGTCTCTACTTTAAAGAGTCCTCTCCTGCTGATGTTCAGGTGTATATCAGTATGTAGTGTCTCTACTTTAAAGAGTCCTCTCCTGCTGATGTTCAGGTGTATATCAGTATGTAGTGTCTCTACTTTAAAGAGTCCTCTCCTGCTGATGTTCAGGTGTATATCAGTATGTAGTGTCTCTACTTTAAAGAGTCCTCTCCTGCTGATGTTCAGGTGTATATCAGTATGTAGTGTCTCTACTTTGCTGCAGCACCTCTTTTCACCCTCTGTCTGAAACCAGTCTGCTCTGATTGGTTAGCTGGCCGGCTCTGTTGTGACTGGTCAACAACTTAGAGATGTCCCGCCCTTTAGCCTATCACGTATAATGTGTTTGAGCGCTCGCCAATATAAGAGCGTGAGGGTTACATAGTGACCCAGGTGTGGGGGAGAAACACTGGAGTGATTTCAGCCTCTGCAGACCATTTACATGCACTAAAAATAACACACTACAGGAGAGGGAAACCCACACGTAGCTTGATAAGGCCTCTCTAACTCCATGATATATATTTTTTGAGGTTAATGAAAAGTAATAGGGTGGTGAGGCTTCCCCTGGAGCTCATGCTGGTACCTCACAGCTCCTGGGGGAGAGTTTCAGGGACACTGAGCAGGATGGACCTCATAAAGGAGACACGCCCGTTAACATGACCATGGACAGCACAGTGCATGAGACCATGACGATGCCCAACATGCGCTTTTACCCCGCTATCCCCCTCTTTTTCTCATAAAGAAGAGAGCAAGGGTCTGTGACACGGCTGAGGTTACAAGTCTCTTACGCGGCGTCCACACGGTGGCGTGCGTTGAAGCTTGCCGGTGGACATGAAAAACTCGACCAACCAATCACATGCATCTCCCGCCCCGGACACACAAGCACGCGGTTTGATTGGCTCGAGCTTGTATTGGCATATGATTCGATTGGCTGACGCTTCCGTCGAAGCTTCAAAAGTTGAACATTGCTCAACTTTTGAAGCAAGCAACGCTGCCGTGTGGACGGGTCGTTAGGGACAAGTCCGTTTTTTACTTCAGAACGATGAAAGGATTTGACTTTGCTTGGAGACAGCGAAAAGTCGTTTTTTGTCAGCATGGATTTGATGGCGCATGACAGCTGTTATACTGTATGTCAAACAGATATTGCCACGGGCAGCGGTAATATAATGAAGACTTATCCTTCCCTAAGTTATTGGTCCCTATAGCTGTGCACTACATATAAAGACTATATATACGCTAGAGATGTCCCGATCCGATCACGTGATCGGGATCGGAGCCGATCACGTGATTTTCAAAGATCGGAATCGGGAGAAAAAAATCGGGGATCGGGATTTTTTTTTTTTTTTTTTTATAAAATATTTTTTTATTAATATTTAATGTTACAAAACAAAGATGACCATGTTCACGTCTTAAAGTCATCCTGAGGCCTTAGTTTTGGTTTAAAATGACACCACATCATGTATGTGTTGCTTTCTTTGGGCTTGTTTTCAGACCTGCTTATTCCTCTGAAATCTGGCAACAGAGTGGGCGCAGTGTCTAATAGTAGCAGCAAGCTAACGAGAGGCTACGTTCAGCTGGTGACTCGGGAGTTACCAGAGAAAATGTCAGGAGTTTGGAAGTATTATAAAATTGAAAGCGAAGGCAGTGTAACAGCCAGATGCAATGTTTGCAAGGCGGAGGTTCCGCGTGGTGGAAAGAACAGAGCTACGTTCAACACGACCAATCTAATACGCCACCTGAGAAACAAAACACCAACAACAACACGACGAGTACACAGCGGCCACTCGGGGAACGGCACTGAAACAACCGACACTTTCAGAGACTTTTAAAAGGAAAGAGAAACTGCCCCAGAACAGTGAAAAGGCCAACACAATAGCAGCCAAGATAGCTGAATTCATCGCGTTGGATGACCAGCCGTTATCTGTTCCTTTTTTTCTCTTAATGCATTGCATAAAGATCGGATCGGGAAAAATCGGTATCGGCAGATTGTCAAAATCAAATGATCGGAATCGGATCGGGAGCAAAAAAAGGTGATCGGGACATCCCTAGTCCCTATAGCTGTGCACTACATATAAAGACTATATACGCTACACTATTCTGTCCATGTCTCATACATGAAGGCTACTGCTACAGTAAAAACCTTCTTGCATGTCTGTACAAAATGTCATAGCAATCAATCCATAAGGACCACTTTAAATAAATGTAGTGGAGTAAAGAGAACACTATTTGCTTCTGTACTGGAGTAGCTGTATAAGTAGAAAATGTACATACTCAAGTAAATGATGTCAAAATAGTACCTACATAAAGTACTCGAGTAAATGTTCTATGTGAAAATCCACCACTGCGTCTCAGTATTGCTGCTTTTGTTAACAAAAACATACCCTATACGTAAAGACTGAAATCACCACTCTGAGGGTCTCAGATAATTGCCATGGTATTTTAATTCCCTGCCTTCCTCAGTATCCATGGGAATATGAATAAACAGAGGAAAAACAACGGTTCCTGGCAGTGTTGGGTGTTGTGCCTCCACTTTTGCCACGTCCCCTATAAAGTCTATTCTCTGTGCAGCTGCTGATCTGCTGCAGGTTTTATTCAGCGTTGTGGTGGAAGCTGACCACAAGGCCAGTGACATTTTGGCAGCGCTATAGGGTCCAGAGTGTTTACGGGAACACGGCGGTGGCACCGTGCATGCTGCCAAATGTTAGTCGAAAAACACGTTACCCAACCAGGGAGAGTTGCGAAGACAGATGTGTTATAATTGTTTTTTCACAGGAATACAATCAGATTTTTTCCCGACACATGCAAGGAATTTGCTTCGGTGTACGATGGTGCGTACGGCACACAATAAGAGGAATGTATGTGTGAATAGAAGGTGAAGGGAGGATGTATATTGTTTAATCGGAAGTAAGCATCTCCCATGGTTCCCTTACACGTTTTGTTCTGCAGGATAATCACAAATGTTTCAGCTGTAATTTCATTCTCTGTGTGAATTAAATGTTTTTATGTGAACCGCCCTTTGTAACTGGGCTTTTATTAATTAAGGTGGATACAGCTCTTCGGGCAGTTTGATACGTTTTAAACACTTTAATGAAAGGCATTATATTTATGGAGCACATTTCAACATAAGGCAATTTAAAGTGCTTGAAGGCATCGTGCAACAGAAAACACTTTAGACATCAAACAAATGTAAAAGCCAAGAGAATAAAATAAAAACAATCCAAGCGACAGGTATAAAATACAAGAAGGTCACAGAGCGGGGAAATATTAGAACAAGATTAGATATTCAGATATCAAGTTTAAGATTTGGGGAAATGTGAGTCCCACGTCTGAGTCACATCTTCATTAGTCACCTGTCTGAGAGTCTGTTTAGATTTAGAGTCAAGAACAAAACTGCTTCTGCTTTTATTCCTCTGTGCTTGTTGGATGCATATCTGTGTGGTGTGTGTGTGTGTGTGTGTGTGGTGTGTGTGTGTGTGTGTGTGTGGTGTGTGTGTGTGGTGTGTGTGTGTGTGGTGTGTGTGTGTGTGTGTGTGTTTCGGCAGCAGACTGGGTTCAAACAGCCGGGATCACCTGGAGCAGATCCAAGCACACCGAGTTCTACCTGCTCCATTATTATTTGGTAGAGGTAAGGCCTGAGGGTAGAAGCACACAGTGTACTGTATTAAGCAACACGTGTGTGGGTGTGTGTGTGTGTGTGTGTGTGTGTGTGTGTGTGTGTGTTGTGTGTGTGTGGTGTGTGTGTTTGTGCATGTGAGTGTGAGCACGTATCTCTCGAAGGGCGGAGTATTTTGACCACAATGTGAACATGTGCATGAAGGGAGGCGGTGATAAATATTCTGTGTTGTTATCCTCTCCCACGTCTCTGGTGCTGAAACATGAATTTATAAAAACAGTGGCAGAAGCATGTTCACATTCCTCGTCGAGAGAAAAACCACTATAAGCCACTGTGTGACATTACAAGTAGAGGGAATGCATTAAAGACCACCTACCTACTAACTAATTTAGCATTTGTCATTGGAGTCGTCATTGATACTTAAAAACCATCTGTGATCAACCTCTTAGCCCCACGGACCCGGTTCCGGGGCCGAAATCGCCTCATTTGCAGGAAACAACGTCTAAAGAACCTTCATATTTAATAAAACTATGAATGTTTTATATCCATATCACGGAAAAAAAACTCATTTAACTGATCTTCTTCTTCTTCATTTTTTTTTTTTTTAACTCAAAAATGCTAACACTGAATCTCTGAATTAGCCCCGAGCGAAAATGCTAACCTATTACTGCACCGAAAATCACTCCTAGCTCCCTTATTACTTATCCTAGCTCACATCCAACACATCGTTATGATCGTAAGGAGACACAGAATCTGGTGGTACCCACCTCAACACTCAAAGATTACAAATTCGCGGAGAAAATAACAAAAACCTACATCAAAACATGTGGTGCTAGGTAGCCAAAAACGCTAACATGGCTTACCTTGGTCTTTGTCTGGTCAAAACCTGGTCTTCAATGGCATAACAACGATGGTGTAGTTAATCCATAGGTTAATACAATGTGTCTGTGTCCCCTTTGAAATGTTCTGATAATTCATAAGAAATAAAAATGCTTTTCCGTTTCCAGATATCAGAGCAGGGATATTCCTACGCTCTGTAGGAAGATTGCATGAATTGAACAGGATAGTCTATGGGACGATTTCCCTTCGGTTCGATTGGCTCTAACGGTCAGGAAGAGATGTCACATGTCAAAATCGAGCAAGGGGGGCCAGAGATATGGAAAATCCACCCAAATGGCCCCAGAAGAGGTTTTTTTGCTAAATCTGTCTAAAAAGGACAAATATCACTTGTTGTGCATCAATCTTGATACAGGGTACTTATTATATGTTTACTTTGAATTCCTAAAGCTTTTAGTCTACTAACCCATCATTCAAGGTTAGTTTACACTATAAGTACAACATATTTGTTGGACGGACACTATAATTTACAGTTTTTTACTATGTTCAATCTGAATTTTCTTTAAAATAAAAAACATCTATATTGATTCTGACTTTTCTACATCCAACTCACAGGTTTATCATTACTTTGAGAAAAAGAAAAGAAGGGAATATGGTCATTTGTTCTGGGAATGTAATTTTCGAGCCTGAAACCTGAAAAACAGGCTTGGGGCTTAAAAGCAATAACCATAATCCAGTAGTTTCACATGTGGGACATTACGCATAACGAGTACTTTGAGTGCAGGCTTTTCCTTAAGTCACCTATTGTGCAAAATCCACTTCTCCATGTCTCTTATACATCAACATGTGTCCCCTCTTCTTCATGTCTCTTCTACATCAACATGTGTCTCCTCTTCTCCATGTCTCTTCTACATCAACATGTGTCCCCTTTCTCCATGTCTCTTCTACATCAACATGTGTCCCCTCTTCTCCATGTCTCTTCTACATCAACATGTGTCCCCTCTGTGTGAAGACACTCTGAAAGTTTCAGGAACAAAGATTTTCTCTCTTTTTGATCCATTTCTATAAAAACCTGTCTGAAAATGAGCTGATCAGATTTTGGCCACTTTGTGATGTCATAACGATGTTTTGGCTTGTGTAACCATTAGCCAATCAGCAACCAAGGTAACCCTGCCCCCCCCCCCCCCCTTATCACCTGAATCTCCTCCTAGAGCTCCATTGTGTTAGCAGCTCATTAGCATTTAAAGTAACAGACAGAGAATCAGCACTTTGGAAACAGGGCTGAACAGAGGGGTTTATGGGTAATGCTGCAATGATCCGTTGGTGTTTCAGCCAATCAGAGACAGGCTCTGGATATATCTGAGACCTGTGATATATTGTTGAAAAGAGTACAATAGGGGACCTTTAAGTTAAATATGTGTTTCTTCCACTACGACACGCAGGGAAATCCCCTCATTTCTCCCCCTATAGATTTCTCCTAACAAAGCCGTCTTTTCACAATAAAGTGCTTCTCCTCACCTCCTCCTCTCAAACCGTCCCATTGTGCGTCCCCCCCTCCCCCCTCCCCCCCTCTCCCCTCCTCCTCACACCTGCGTCTGTCCTCCTCTTGCAGCAGCAGATTTATCCAGAAAGCCTTTTGGTTTTCTCCGTGACTCAGGGGTCATGCAGAGGTCAAGCCCCTCCTCCCCTTCAGAGCCTCTGACCTCCATCCCTCCTCCAAACGCCCACTCAGCAGAAACAGAGTCTCGGTGGGTTTGTTTTGTCCTGACAGAGCGACTCCTTCATCCGGACATAATGGGGCCTCTCATGGCTGCTGCTCTGTGGCCGTGGTCACAGCGGGGCTATAAATAGAGAGATCCATCATCGTTTACATCATCTTCATCAGCGGCGTCCTCGTCACCATCACATGATGAGGTGTTGACATCTTCCTGGGACCTTCTCGTATTTGTAAGGATTATTTTTGGGCCAGTTAGCTTTTATTAGAGGGAAGTAGAGGTGCGTGCATTGAACAGATTTGAAGCTGCGTCCGCTTGGATTCATGTCTTCTTCAATATACTTGAACATTATTAATCTTTACCCAAGACATCCTTTGCATGTCTGTCTATCGTGCTGAGACGTGTCCTTAGTAAAAGGCCATCTGTACAATGGGAACAATGTTACATTTGACCAGGTAGCGTTGTCTAACATCGCACATGGCTTCTGTGGGGAGGTGTGTGGCGCAGTGGGTTGTGCGTTGGTGTCACAGGTTCAAACCCCACTGCAGTCGTTGTGTCCCTGGGCAAGACACTTCACTCACATCAAATTGCTCCTGTGGTGATTGTGCAGCACACATGTCAAACTCGAGGCCCGGGGGCCAAATCAGGCCCGTGGTGGATTTAATTTCGGCCCGCAGGATAATTTCTAATTGCTATTATCTGGCCCGCCGGTATATTGCACCTTCACTCCATCCTGAGGGTCTCCTCCGCTCAGAGCCTGAGCCCAAACATTGATGACCTGCACCCGAGATGAGATGCCAAGTGTCTGAACTAGCATCTCAGAGCAGCAACCTGAGTTCAATGGAGGCTTCCTTCTGCACTTTCTCTCTCACGACAACAGGGCGTGTTTGTTTCTCTTTGAGGGAATAGTTTTGTTGAAGCTGTTGTTGGCCTGCGGGAAATGTACTCATAAGAAATGAAGCTGCAGATAGAGCCATGAGAAATGAATACACCTGATTGTTTAATGTTGTTTTTATAGGCAATAATTGAAGCTTTGTTAGTTCCAGGTTTAATATGTGCAATAAGTTCATTTCAATAAGTTCTGCAATAAACATTGAACCAGTCCGGCCCTCCCGGACCACTAGTACCCATGTTTTTATTTTTGAGTTTGACACCTCTGGTCTGCAGTATTGAGTATGTAAGTAACATGTAATGTAATGTAATGTAATGTGCTCTCACTGGAAGTAGCCGCTGTTAGCTAGCTAGCAATGATCGATCACTGTAGCAAATCATCACAGACTGCTCAGTTAACATAAAAGTAATGGTGGCTACTTTCCCCCACCACAGTATAGTGATATGTTTAAAAAACTGTCCACAACAACACACGTGTATAACTTTATTTATAAAGTGCTGTGTTTAACAGATACATTGAGTCTGGTAGCATTAGCTTTGTTTAGCTAGCCAAGATGGCGGTTGTTGATTTGTCCAACGTTCCGCTACAACTTTTGAACGTTAAGAGTCAAGCACTCAAAAAACCACAGGTAAGTACAGAAGTAAACTCCAGAGGAAGTCAAAGAGGTCGCTCCCATTTGTTTTTCATTGTGGAGTTTATTGGATGTTTTTCAGAGGGTGTCGTCGTATGCTGTAACACGTCATTTGATATATTGGGCTCTAAAAATACAATGTAATGTCATTGATTCAAAGGCTTTAGTCACATATGCACCACAAATAACAATGTGAATCCCACCCTAGGCTCACTAACATTGCAAATACAATATATCCATCCATCCATCCATCTTCTCCCGCTTATCCGTGGTCGGGTCTCGGGGGTAGCAGTTCCAGCAGAGAGCCCAAAACGTTCCTTTCCCCTCATCAACCAGCCTCTGACTGGGGGGTCCCAAGGCGCTCCCAGGCCAGAGAAGAGATATAATCCCTCCACCTGGTCCTAGGTCTACCCCTCGGTCTCCTCCCAGCTGGACGTGCCTGGAACACCTTCCCTAGGGAGGCGCCCAGGTGGCATCCTAACTAGGTGCCCGAACCACCTCAACTGGCTCCTTTCGACGCGAAGGAGGAGCGGCTCAACTCCGAGTCCCTCCCTGATGACCGAACTTCTCACCTTATCCCTAAGGGAGACACCAGCCACCCTGCGGAGGAAACCCATCTCGGCCGCTTGTATCCGCGATCTCGTTCTTTCGGTCATGACCCATCCTTCATGACCGTAGGTGAGGGTAGGAACGAACATGGCCCGGTAGACAGAGAGCTTTGCCTTCTGGCTCAGCTCCCGCTCCCGCTGCTCCGATTCTCCGGCCCATCTCACGCTCCATTGTTCCCTCACTCGAGAACAAGACCATACCATATTGTATTTACAATATATGTAAAGCATTAAAGACATAACGAGGTGCAATAAACTGCAAGTGATCAACGCAGTAAAATTGCAGGAATAAAACTAGGTAAATGTAAAATGAAAGTAGAAACTGTGGACTAAACTGATGTTTAGAAGTAAAGACACTTTTTTGAAATTTGACCTGCGGGATAAACCTGTCCCTGAGTTTCATACTGCTGATGTGAATCCATCAACACTCGGACGGCTGATGCTACCGACAGCTTCATTTAACCTTTATGTGCCGTCAGTTTAAAGGATACAGTTCACGAGCTTCATATCAGAGATGCTCCATCGACTCGAGGCCTGTCAGTCATCAGCGTGAATAATGCTGCACGGCAGGTTTCATATCAGAGCGTCTTGAGGTCTCTCATTCTGCCTTAAAGGATCAACCAGACTATTTAAAATGGGTTGATCTGAGGAATTAGTCCATCGTCAGAGGAGGGAAGTAACTAAGTGCCTTTACTGAAGTTACTGTACGTGGGTACAATTCTGAGATACTTGTACTCTACTTGAGTATTTCCATTTCATGCTACGGTGTACTTCTACTCCTCTACAGTTCAGAGGTACATGGTGTACTTGTACTCCCCTACATGTATGTAATCCCTTTAGTTACTTCACAGATCTGGATGAATGATGTGAAATATAATCAAGTGTTGAATCAGACTTTAGTTCCACCTGGAGTAAATCCACCAGCTACCCTGCAGTCTACAAAGTACTTCAGACTAGCTGCACCTTCACCAGCTACCCTGCAGTCTACAAAGTACTTCAGACTAGCTGCACCTTCACCAGCTACCCTGCAGTCTACAAAGTACTTCAGACTAGCTGCACCTTCACCAGCTACCCTGCAGTCTACAAACTTCAGACTAGCTGCACCTTCACCAGCTTTGAGAACACTTTCATGATCAATCATTATAAAACATATCATATATATTATTCTGAAATGGACCAATCTGCACAACGACTACTTTCACTGTCGCTTTCACTATATTTAGATGAGAATACTTTTTGAATGCAGGACTTTTACTGTGACAGAGTATTCCTACACTCTGGTACTTCTACTTTCACTCAAGAACAAGATCAGAGTACTTCTACCTTTACTCAAGTACAAGATCTGAGTACTTCTACTTTTACTTAAGTACAATATCTGAGTACTTTTACTAAAGAACAAGATCTGAGTACTTCTACTTTACTTACTCAAGTACAAGATCAGCGTACTTCTACTTTTAAAAACAAGGTCTGAGTACTTCTACTTTTACTCAAGAACAAGATCTAAGTACTTCTACTTTTACTCAAGTACAAGATCTGAGTACTTCTACTTTTACTCAAGTACAATATCTGAGTACTTTTACTAAAGAACAAGACCTGAGTACTTGTTTGTTTGTTTGTTTGTTCACCATGCAAAGCGGCCTTGGGTCCCTTGAAAGGCGCTATACAAATGTCATCTATTATTATTATTATTATTATTAAATGTAGTTATTATTATTAACATTATTTTTATTTATTATTGATCATTTAACAATAGTATTTAACATTTTATTTGTAAAGACTTAACCTGCTTTACAGTGGATATAATATAATATCCAAATGCTATAACTAAACGCTAACAGTCCCTCGCTTTTAATACAGCAAACATGTCTGAAATGAAATCTGTCCGTCCTCGTATGGAGGCGTCTTTATTAGGAACGGATGGACTTCCACTCAAGGCTAAGTTAGGTGTTCACCTGAAGGTCAGAATGAAAAGGCAATATACTGTATACCATTTTCATTTTTACTCAAATAACACATCGGTGGATAAATATAACGCTAGTTTGGTGTTGCATTTTCAGTTTCAAGTTTAGATCTTAATCTGTGGGCTTCCATCCATACATCAGTTTAAATAGTTCAATTAATGTAATAGATAACAGTTTAAATAGCTAAATGTAATTAATAATGGTATAGACATCCACCTTTTGCCATCCAAGTGGCATTAACTCTTTAATAATATGACAATTATGGTTAAAATATCTACTTTTGTACATTCAATACCCAGCTTTTCCATTTTAGGAGCAACCAGAGGTGGAAGAAGTACTCAGATTTAAGCAAAGTAAAATACTCATTTGGAAAGATACTCTGTTAAAGTAAAAGTCCTGCATTATAGCGCAATATTGGCTTCCAAAAGGTAATGGAGAAGAAGTATTAAGTAGCATAACATTGAAATATTCAAGTAAAGTACCTCAAAATTGTACGTAAGAACTTGAGTGAATGTACTGTTACACTCCAGCACTGTCAGTAACCTTTGATCTTCGACTTGTTTATATATTTGATCATTCAGTCGTATCGTGTGTAATCTAGTCCGGCCTTGTCTCCAGTCTCCATCGGTAAATAACACACTGGTTATTCATGTGTTTCCTGATCATCCTTCAGGTGCAGCCGGAGGATATCGCTCGCTGAAGCAAAGCATCCTACCTGACTTGTTTTGTGTGTGTGTGTGTGTGTGTGTGTGTGTGTGTGTGTGTGTGTGTGGGCGTTGGAAGAATTACAAACAGGAGTCAAAGGTTCACTTCTCCAGGGCTGAAACAGCTGAGAAGGAATCACATTTCATTTCTCTGTGCTGTCAGAAAATAAACTGTAATTATTATACCTGTAGAGAAAATGAAGGAGAAACGTATTTGTGTAGCCCAACCTAGAAGTTAGCAAATTAGATTTAGCTGACGCTTTTATCCAAAGCGACTTACAATAAGTGCATTCGACCAACAAGATACAAACTTGAAGAAAACAGAATCATAAGTACATCAGGTTTCATAGAACCAAACATTTCAAGTGCTACTCAACTGGCTTTAGAGAAGCCAGTCCTTTATTAGTATATAAGTGCTTTGTTAATAGTTCTATCGCTCGAAGTGAAGTCGAGAGAGATGAGTTTTCAGTCTGCGCCGGAAGATGTGTAAGCTTTCTGCTGTCCTGATGTCAATGGGAGCTCATTCCACCATCTTGGAGCCAGGATAGCAAACCCAGAAGAAGGATTTTAAATTCTATCCTGTGTTCTATAGGGAGCCAGTGTAAGGCAGCCAGAACAGGAGTAATGTGGTCCCTTTTCCTAACTCTGGTTAGTACACGAGCCGCAGCGTTTTGAATCAGCTGAAGCGACTTGACTGACTTCTTGGTACTCCCTGATAATAAGGAGTTACAATAATCCAGCCTTGAAGTAACAAATGCATGGACTAGTTTCTCTGCATCGTTTTGAGGCAAGATATGCCTGATTTTTGCAATGTTACGTAGATGGAAGTAGGCGGTCCTTGAAATTGATTTTATGTGGCCGTTAAAGGATAAATCCTGATCAAATATAACACCAAGATTCCTTACAGTCTCACTGGAGGCCAAATTAATGCCATCCATAGTTAGTATATCTTTAGATAATTTGTTTTCGTAGATTCTTCGGGCCGAGTACAATAACTCAGTTTTGGTCGTGTTTAACATCAAAAATGTAAGGTCATCCACGTTTTTTGAGGCAGTCTTGAATTTGATCTAGATGATTAATTTCATCAGGCTTGATTGATAAATATAGTTGAGTATTATCCGCATAACAATGAAAGTTTACAGAATGATTCCTTATAATATTGCCTAACGGAAGCATATATAATGTGAACAAAATAGGTCCGAGCACTGAGCCCTGTGGCACTCCATGGCTAACTTTGGTTTGCGTGGAAGATTCATCGTTGACAGTGAGCTGTTTGGTTGATGCAGAGCGGAGTGCACGTGCTGGGGTGTACGGTTTAACCATGTCCTGGATGTAGGAAGGGCCAGACCCATTCGCAGCATGGTACGCAAGTACCAGTGTCTTGAAGTGGATTCTAGCAGTTACCGGAAGCCAGTGGAGGGAGCGGAGGAGCGGCGTGGTGTGGGAGCATTTAGGAAGGTTGAAGACCTGACGAGCCGCTGCATTCTGGATGAGCTGCAGAGGTCGGATGGCACATGCAGGTAGACCAGCCAGGAGGGAGCTGCAGTAGTCTAGGCGTGAGCTGACGAGAGCCTGGACCAGAACCTGCGTGGCTTTCTGGGTCAGCTGGGGACGTATCCTCCTGATGTTGTAAAGCGTGTATCTGCAGCAGCGATGTTTGCAGTGAAGGACAGGTTGTTATCGGGGCACACCCAGATTCCTCGCAGTCTGAGTCGGGGAAACAATAGAGGTGTCGATGTTGATTGTTAGGTCAAGAGTATATCTCTGGTTCCCTCCACACAAAGCCAATGGGTTTTTACGGAATATTGCACAACATAATCTCTGTGTCAAAGCTTACTTCAGCTAACAACAAACAACACATTCAGAAAACCATTGACTTCCAAACAAGAAGTGCTGACATTTGAACTAATTTCTGTTTTTTAGGACTTATTCCTGCACCTCTCTATATACACTCTTTATCGATCTACAGGGTAAAACTCCTGAGCAGGAATCTTCCTGGAGTTATTAACTGAGTTTGAGTTGGATGGTTTCCTCATTCACGATCAAAGCAGAGCTCCTTCAGCAGCACCTCACAAACCTGTCAGGGAACCGTGTGTGTGTGTGTGTGGTGTGTGTGTGTGTGTGTGTGTGTATGTGGGGGTGGGTGTGTGTGTGTGGTGTGTGTGTGTGTGTGTGTGTGTGGTGTGTGGGTGGGTGTGTGGTGTGTGTGTGTTCTGCTTCAGTGATACGTGTCACTCAAGTCTGTTTTGGGGCATTACAAAGCACTGAGGCATCCAGTTAAGGTAACGTAGGAAAAATAAAAACATTAACATTAATAGCATATTCGATTTTATTTTTGCAATACAGGAAAATAATCGTATTTTGTTGTTAACATTGCTAGTAAAAGATATTAAATAAAACATAATTTCATATTTACATATATAGTGTCGACTGTAGTAGACACTGCAAATGTTCCATTGGCTTCGTATGTTTATATCAATCTTTTTATTGATGAATTTTATTTCATCTTTTATTGGAACTGAACTTTAACTTCATATTTTTTTATAAATATTTGTATTTTATTGAATAATTATTTAATTGCACATTCTTACTTATATCCTTTATTTTTGTATTTCTCTCGAGCAACTTTTCCAGCTGTATAAATAAGTATTATTTTCTTAGTCTTTATTTTTTGAGTATTTAAAAGTAAAATGCCCTGGGACAAAATGATATAAAAAGAAGGGTCTTCGGCATATTTTGTTTTATTTTAAGGGTCTTTCACGACAAAAATGATTTAAATCTGCAAAAGTACCAACACGGATATATGAGATGTCTAAGCTCAACCCCCCCCCCCCCCCCCCCCCGCAGAGACAGAAAGCCCCTCTCTCCCATTCAGTAGTTTATATTTACTCTCATGGTTTGAACAGGAGTTGGACTGCTCCTGGAAAGGGGCCCAGGGGGGCGTGGCTTCCCGGTTCTCCCGGAGAGGAACTGCGACGTCACCGTGCCCATATAAGGCATGAGGACTTCCTCCGGAGGAAGGGTCATAATAATAAAACC
The DNA here is from genome assembly GCA_023974075.1 of Chaenocephalus aceratus. Taxonomy (NCBI): domain Eukaryota; kingdom Metazoa; phylum Chordata; class Actinopteri; order Perciformes; family Channichthyidae; genus Chaenocephalus; species Chaenocephalus aceratus. Next base: position 46,551 of record JAMFTG010001712.1, read on the forward strand.
GGAGTTTGATTTGTGAAGGCTATCATTCCTATCTAATGGGGCTAATATCAGGTGGCAGAGGAGCTGATGTGTACTTTAAGTTGGATCCAACTCAAACATAATAATAGCCTCGTGTTTTTTATGATGTAACATGGATGAATGAATAAATGTTTGATGCAAAATGATATTGACATCTCGTCGCTTATCAAGTGTTATCCAACCTATAAAGACTTGAAACTATATGAATGTTGCTCTTCAATTTATTTATTGAAATGTATTATACAGGATTCAATCATAGCATAAATAAGTCAAATTATCAAGAAAAATGTGAAAAGAAATCTTATTTTTAATTATTTTAATTATACATTATACTATACATTATACTATCTATATTTTCGGTTTATTTTATTTCCATTTGCACTTGTTTATGTTTGTGTTGCATGGGGACTTCATATTCCATTGTGAAAACTACGCTGTGTAAAGTCAAATACAGCCTTCACACTCACATGGCTTTACCTTTACACTTACAGTTATGAATAAAGTGTGTACTCCACAGAAAGTGCAAGTTTTCTCCTCCTTTCTTCACATGGCAGCAGGGTTTCTGCTCCCATGCCTACAGGCTTTGTTTACAGTCGCCTCTTCCCGGCATCAGCGTCACTATAGTGGGCGTGAGGCGGAGCCTCCGGACCAATCACAGCGCAGCTCAGCCCTAGCAGCAGACGGTGTGTGTGGCTATATAAATAGGCACGAATTGAACCCTCTGAACACACCTCAACAAGCACCAAGAGCTGCACAACTAACAGGAGATACTTTCCCTCCCCGGAGCAGCACTGAGACTTTACCACACAACGTTTACTGGACGTTTTGGAGGGTTTTGTAATCCCATTTCGCTTGTGGGACACTGATAAAAGGAGTGGATGCCCGCTTTCTCTGCTGACATTTGTTGCAGAGTGTGTTTACGCAGCTGGTAAGCTCACATTTCCCTTAATGTCTACAAAGATGGAACAGCCTTTCTATCATGACGACTCGTATCTGTCTGCGTACGGCCAGTCAGGACGCGGCAATGCATGACTACAAGCTGTTAAAGCAGAATATGAACTTGACAGAGCCCTATCGCAGCCTGAAGTCCCACCTGAGGCGGAGATAGACCCGTACCAAGGAAGGGGACACCACCACCACGACGGGGGGTCCCTGAAGCTCGCATCCCCGGAGCTGGAGAGGCTCATCATCCAGAACGGTAACGGGGTGATCACAACCCCGACCCCGGGTCAGTACTTCTACAACAGAGCATCACGGATGAGCAGGAGGGCTTCGCGGATGGATTTGTGAAAGCTTTGGATGAGCTGCACAAAATGAACCAAATGCCTCCTCCAAATGTGTCCATCGGAGCTGGGGGAGTCACTACATGCTCCCCGGCGGCCTCTAGTGTTTTTGGGTCCAGTTTATTACAGCCGGAGCCTCCTATCTACACCACCCTGAATGCATACTGCCCGAACACAAGCCTCTCCACATCCGCGCCAAGCTACCCAACAGCCACCATCAGCTACCTGCCTCCCCACCAGCAGAGCCAGGCTTTCCAGCAGCACCAGTCCCTCCACCACCCGCAGAGGCTGGTGGCTCTGAAAGAGGAGCCTCAGATTGTTCCAGATTTCCTCAGCAGCGACGGATCGCCTCCAATGTCCCCCATCAATTTGGAGACGCAGGAGCGCATCAAGGCGGAGCGCAAGAAGCTGCGTAACCGGCTGGCTGCGACCAAGTGTCGGCGGCGGAAGCTGGAGCGCATCTCCCGGCTGGAGGACAAGGTGAAGGGGCTTGAAGAACGACAACCATGGGCTCTCCAACACGGCCTCGGTGCTCCGGGACCAGGTGGCACATCTCAAACAAAAAGTCCTGACGCACGTGAGCAGTGGCTGCCAGCTGATGCTCACAAGCAAATTGGAGGCGTTTTAAAAACACAACATAAGACTTTGAGGCGTTTCAAAACACACAAAAAAGACTTTTACTCCTGGCGCATGTGAGATGTTGCCAACTGCTGCTCTCAAGCAGATTGGAGGCGTTTTAAAACACGAGACTTAAAAATGACTGAGAAGTGATAACACTGGAGATGCCCATCATGGCATCATCACGGGCTCTTTGTGGTGAAAAAGACTGATTGAAATGGTACTTCCGGATGCTGGACATCGCTGAAAGCACCTTTCAGCATCCAGACTGAGCTCTGCGGGTTTACTAATGGTAGAAAAATGGGAATCGTTATTGTATTTTTTATTTGTACCTTTTTATTGTCATGCTGCGTTTATTCATTGTGTAAATTATTTGTGTTCGTCCGGTTGATCCGGACAAACGGATGATGTCCAATGTTTACACTGTCCTTTTTTATTTGTGATGTGTATTTAAGTAAAGTGTCTCAAAATGAACCGGAAGTTGTGGAGTGTTTTGATTTTTATATCATTTTTAGAGAGTATAAACATGCAACACATAACCAGGATAAACACGGGTTTCCCTTCTCGTTTCTAAAGAGATGGAAGAAGTACTTTTGCTATAAAGTAGAAATACTCAATTCCAAGTAGGCTATAAGTCTTGCATTCAAAATGTAGGCTAAGTTAAAGTCCAAAGTATTAGAATAAAAAACACCAAATATATTATATTTTTATATTTACATGTTATTATTACATTTAAGTACTTGATATGCAGCAGGTAGCTTGTAGATGTACTGCAGATATAATTGAATGTATACTATTTTCATTATATAGGCCTATCATAAGTGAATTTACAACTTAAGTACAATATTTACCTTTTAGATGTAGTGAAATAAACATATAAATACTCACATATAGTACAAGTATCTAACATTTGTATCTATCTACAATACTTTAGTAAATGTAGCCTACTTAGTTACCACTACTTTCCACCCCTGTGTATTGTTAACAGTTGCCATGGCTCCCAGTGAGGAACGCTTACACAAGCACGTTCTGGGTTCTTTACGCAAATAACGTAATACGTACGCATTTCCTGGTTACGCACAGGCATGTCCAAATAAGGGCACGTCGGTAAAAACACACGTCGTCGCATCATGTAGGAGAGTTTCCGGGAACCCCCGCCCAGGTAATGCAAAGTAGTTTAATCTCTGCTGGTGATCGATACATGTTGGCGGAATTTCCTCTTGTTGTCCACTTTTTACAACCTGTCACACAGAAAGGAGCAAAGTGCAGCAGTGCTATCAGGAAGGAACATCGTTTTAAAGTTTTAAAGCACATTGAAGTAGATAAAACAATACCGTGAGCGGTTCAAACTCTTATCATGAATCACATGTGATATAAGGGTCATGCAGGACGGTGTCACATGTATAAAGCCTCCTTAACTACAAGTTTGAAGTACTTTACTTGAGGTTAAGTATGTACTTGTAATGCTAACTCGAAGGTTACTTTCATTGTATTTTTACTCCACTACATATTTTACAGCTTTACTTACTTAACATTCAGATTATTAGCTAATACCAATTATAATTAAAGCAACTTAAAGTAGATACAGCAATGACATTTACTCAAGTTCTTTAGGCCTACTTAAGTACACGTTTGAAGTACTTGTATTACATTTGAGTATTTACATGTTATGCTTAATTCATGCTACTTTTACTCCACAGTTTGTAAGCAAATATTGTGCTTTTTACTCTCGCTTTAGCTGCTAGTTTTGTGTGTATGTGTGTGAGCACAATAGCAAATATTACTAGGAGAGGACTCTTTAAAGTAGAGACACTACATACTGATATACACCTGAACATCAGCAGGAGAGGACTCTTTAAAGTAGAGACACTGCATACTGATATACACCTGAACATCAGCAGGAGAGGACTCTTTAAAGTAGATACACTACACACTGATATACACCTGAACATCAGCAGGAGAGGACTCTTTAAAGTAGAGACACTACATACTGATATACACCTGAACATCAGCAGGAGAGGACTCTTTAAAGTAGAGACACTAAATACTGATATACACCTGAACATCAGCAGGAGAGGACTCTTTAAAGTAGAGACACTACATACTGATATACACCTGAACATCAGCAGGAGAGGACTCTTTAAAGTAGAGACACTGCATACTGATATACACCTGAACATCAGCAGGAGAGGACTCTTTAAAGTAGATACACTACACACTGATATACACCTGAACATCAGCAGGAGAGGACTCTTTAAAGTAGAGACACTACATACTGATATACACCTGAACATCAGCAGGAGAGGACTCTTTAAAGTAGAGACACTACATACTGATATACACCTGAACATCAGCAGGAGAGGACTCTTTAAAGTAGAGACACTACTGATATACACTGAACATCAGCTGGAGAGGACTCTTTAAAGTAGAGACACTACATACTGATAACACCTGAACATCAGCAGGAGAGGACTCTTTAAGTAGAGACACTACTGATATACACCTGAACATCAGCTGGAGAGGACTCTTTAAAGTAGAGACACTACATACTGATATACACCTGAACATCAGCAGGAGAGGACTCTTTAAAGTAGAGACACTACATACTGATATACACCTGGACATCAGCAGGAGAGGACTCTTTAAAGTAGAGACACTACTGATATACACACCGAACATCATCAGGAGAGGACTCTTTAAAGTAGAGACACTACATACTGATATACACCTGAACATCAGCAGGAGAGGACTCTTTAAAGTAGAGACACTACAACACTGTTTAACACCTGAACATCAGCAGGAGAGGACTCTTTAAAGTAGAGACACTACATACTGATATACCCTGACATCAGCAGAGAGGACTCTTTAAAGTAGAGGACACTACTGATATACACCTGAACATCAGCAGGAGAGGACTCTTTAAAGTAGAGACACCTACATACTGATATACACCTGAACATCAGCATGAGAGGACTCTTTAAAGTAGAGACACTACATACTGATATACACCTGAACATCAGCAGGAGAGGACTCTTTAAAGTAGAGACACTACAATACTGATATACACCTGAACATCAGCAGGAGGAGGACTCTTTAAAGTAGAGACACTACACACTCTTTAATGAATAAATATGAGTGATACTTCCACCACTGACAACAGGAAGCGGTTTGAATTATGAAACAGCTTTTTTCTAAAGGCCTAAATGAATGATTTCGATCCATAATCACATTCCTAAATACGTTGGGTGCAACCTGTCGCTGCCACTCGCGCGTCAACGTTACATATCGGAGGTGTCAGTATAATCGGAACAGGAAGTGGACATTGGCTTCGGGAATTTCGGGGGCGTTTGGAGATGCCACACTGCCTGGCAGAGCAGCAGTAACGTGTGTGTGTGTGTGTGTGTGGTGTGTGTGTGTGTGTGTGTGTGTGTGTGTGTGTGTGTGTGTGTGTGGATGGACACTGCCAACATTCTTCAGTGGATGCATCAGAGCCAGATATGTGGGGGGGGGGCTCAGGAGGGATTGTTTTTGGGGGAAAGTCCCGCGTTAAGTAGACCTGATGAGTCACGCTGTTAGGGGTCAGACCATGTTCAATGGCCCCACTGGTATGTCCATTGAAATGCATCTTTTCTTCCATGTCGGAGGGTGTTGTTGTTGTTGTTGTTGTACTTCACTGAATCTGTCTGCCAGCGTTAGTTACTCTGCAGAGTAAAACAAGTGTTATGATACAATTATAATTTTATGTAATTTTAGTTCACTTTAATAATAATTTCCTTCACAGAATATTTCTACACAAATGTGTTGTTACTGAAATATAGGCTCTGAGTACCGTTACCATCCCTGCCATGTGCTTTTTAACCCGGAGAGGAGTCGTGCAGAATCTGATGTCTAGTGTGTGACGTGAAGTACACACTCTGAGTTTCTTTAAAGCCACTTCAGACCCCGGCTGTGGTCTCCTCTCACCTCAGGATGTTTCTGAGAGGAAGGCTTTGATCTCGTTTCGTCTGACACATAAAATAACAGAATTTCCATCAATAACAACTCGTCTCTCTTGTGCCGCGTGGACGTGGAAACACACGCACACCGGTTCCTCTTTTTGATCGAGAAACCTACGTTTTAGGGGACGCACGTCAAACATCCCACCGCCTGCTTCTACCAAAGGCCACAGATGGAAACTAGCTATTAGCTATAATCTGGCATCTCTTCTCTTTACTGAGATGAATGTTTTTGTATGCATGCTCCTTCTGTACATAAATAAATAAATAAAAATAAATAGTTGGGCTTCGATCAAGTAGGCTTTGATATTCATTCAATCAACTGCACCGTGGGCTGGAAGATTCATAACGACATTAACATACAGTATAGTATGTAAGTAAGCACTTCGAGATTTGTCTTGGCAGATGAGAAGCGCTATATAAATTAAATATATTAGTATATTACTATCACGCAAACTGTAATTATTATAGTAAATAATGTGCAGAAGTTTATTTTTTACTTTTCATTTATTTAAAATTGGATTATAGTCAAATTATTCTATTTATCGAGCAGAATTTCATATTATTATTATTATCATTGCATGGTCTACGGAAGTTAATATTTCAGGGGATTTCTGAAACCTGAATTATTTAAATTTAATTCCTTGTTGCTTTTATTGTAACGTATGAAAAGATGTGTGTGGAACACTTCTCCTGCACTCACACACTGTGCACAGCTCCTACTCAGGAACACTTTCAACACAACTTCGTGTCTCCCATCTACTCACACAGGCCCACATACTCTATTCTACATATTCTGACACACACACACACACTCCAAAAACAGGCTCTCCACACACTCGCCCACAGAGTGTCTGTGGGAACATCTGTGATGTTGAAGCTGACGTACATCACTGATCGGGGGGGTTTGGTTTCCTCTACACAAGCCCCTGCCACACAACACACACACACACACACACACACACACACACACACACACACACACTTCTCTAGAATCATGAACATTCCTCCCACCTCTCCGCTGCCATCGGAGCTTCTTCCGGCACCATCTCTAGTTTCAGACGGAGGTAAAAAGGACTTGTTATTTTTCACTTTCCAAATACAGTAAAAAAACACAGGAATTTATCAAATATAGTATTTTGTAGTAAATACAGCATCAACTATCTGACTGAGATACATTCAGTGAATATCCACATTTACATCTTATTTATTATGAATAATTTACAATTTATTTGGTGTTTTTTCACATTTCCAAGCACAACATGACCTTGTGATATATATATATATATATATATATATATCACAAGGGCATGTTGTGCTTTATATATATATATATATATATTTGTTACCATGTGGTAGGAATACTTAATCACTGGGTGTTTGTCTGTGATTTAAAGCAACACATAAACTAGTAAATTGGCATTCAGATAGCATTCAAAGAAATATACAGTGTACTGCTGTTTACTGTTGTGTAATACTGTGTACTTCCATGTACTGCTTTGTACTTCTGTATACTGCTGTGTACCGCTCGCTGTGTACCTATGTGTACTTCTGTGTACCTATGTATACTGCTGTGTACTGCTGTGTACCGCTTTGTACTTCTGTGTACTGCTGTATACTGTTGTGTACCGCTGTGTACTGTTGTATACTGTTGTGTACTGCTGTGTACTTCTGTGTACCGCTGTGTACTGCAGTGTACTTCTGTGTACCTCTGTGTACCACTTGTAGTTCTGTGTACTGCTGTGTACCGCTGTGTAGTTCTGTGTACCGCTGTGTACTTCTGTGTACCTCTGTGTACCGCAGTGTACTGCAGTGTACTCTGTGTACCGCTGTGTAGTTCTGTGTACTTCTGTGTACCTCTGTGTACCGCTGTGTACCGCTGTGTAGTTCTGTGTACTTCTGTGTACTGTAAGCAGTCCGTGAACACAGTATTACTGCATGTCCTCGTGGATGTAACGCTGTTGAAACAATGAAAATGCACATTTCAATATTAAGGGTTGCTTGTCTTAAACAGTACAATCCACAGGACTGGTCTCGCGCTGACACCTGGTGGTGAGTTTGTGAAACTGCATGGGCATTATTTTTTTTATGTAAACAGGAAGTAGCAGGAAGCAGGAAGAAACTATACAATTTTAGAGTTTTATTCACTTAATAAAAGTCAGATCAGTTGTACAAACATATCTTGACAATGTTTTCAGGAACCTTGTTAGTTAAACTGTAAATGTGTGCATATGTCCTGTCTGTATGTGTTTCAGGTGTACTCCATTCAAGGCAGATGTTGTCATGTCCGACCCAAACACCTCGTCCTATTCTCTTTAATGAAGCTGTGCTACAACATGATCCAATACATGAAGCTTCATTCTTCTCTTCTTCTTCTTCTTCTTCTTCTTCTTCTTCTTCTTCTTCTTCTTCTTCTTCTTCTTCTTCTTCTCTATCTCAGCTTGATTTCTTTACACCACAGCTTCTGTTTTCAGGCTTGTTTCTGGTTGTGAATTCACCCAAACTGTGTCTCTCTTTCCGCTCAGGCTTGATCTAGCAGCAGCTCAGACTCCGGGAGTCCTCTGCCTGACGCCCGGAGCTGAAATCCTCCGGTCTGTGTGGATCAGAGGAGGTTGTTGCTGCCGTGACCGTCTGAGTGGAAGAAACCAGAAGACATGTGGGTGTCCGTGTGCCTCCCCCTCCCCCGTCTGCCTCTGTGGAATGAATGGAGGAGGAGGAGGGGTTAGTAGATCTGGCTGTGTGACATAAAAGCGCTCTGCATAAAGTTCCCATGAGCCCTAGCAGTTCCTCAGCAGGTCAGACTGGACCTACGTGGGTCAAGCCGGTCCTGAGGAGTCTTTTAAGGGTACCAGACTCACAGCATTAGCATTTCAGACCTCCATATGCTGTGTTTTCTGCAATTTTAAAGCCATTTAAAGCCAGTAGTTTGCTCTTTGTCAGCTGTGTGTGTTCTTCTACACAAGACAAGGATTCTGTGCTCAGAGACCTATATTAACCCCCAGATAAAGGTTATTAATGTGTTACTACGGTAGCACATATAATAAAATTGGAACGATACAGAGAAGATTAGCATGGCCCCTGCGCAAGGATGACACGCAAATTCGTGAAGCGTTCTATATTGCCATATTAATTAAGGTTTTTATGATTTTATATGATTTTTCAAGATTTGATTCAGGCGAAACAGCGCCGCCCTGGCCGCTGGTGGTATTGCAGCTGCAGAGTGGAGCCTGTGTTCAAAGCTTTCCCTTTGCTCTCGTTATCTCTTAAAAACAAACAACAAGACTGATCAAATATGGACTTTTATGACTTTATTGTCCTCGGGTGTAGATCTAGGGTTTTCCTTTAGACTCCAGTGGTTAAGGTTCACGTTTCTGCTCGCAAACTGCACTTAAACTGGTTATTTCTTACGTTTTTGTATTTAAGTGTTGCCAGTCGCGTCGTTAGAAAAAAGCATAACGTGTTGCCCTAGTTCTACTGTAAGACTGTAAATGGCGGAGTGGCAACTTTTAATCACGAATGGTACATATAAATGTTAACTTCATAAACGTTAGCGCATAGTAATAAGCATGAAATGACAAGTATACGGATTTAAACACGACGCTGAAGTTGGCTTCCGATTCGGCAGTTAAGGGGAAAGTTAAGGGACATTTATTTGACAGCGCTGAGCGAACAATCCTCCGTGTTTGAACCTCTTAAATCGCTGCATAACCGATTTATTTGGACTGGATTATCCCAGAGAGTCTAAAGATTATTTATAACATAGTTTCATATTTGTAAAACCTTTTTCTATTTGTGAAAATACAAGAAGGCATAAAGGCTTGCCCGCTGGGAGGTTCACTCTGATTCTGATCCTGGCCTGCAACCTCAGCCTTCCACCTGTGTTTGTATTTTCACAAATAGAATAAAGGTTTCACAAATCTCAAACTGTGTTATAAATAATCTTTAGCCTCTCTGGGATAATCCAGTGGAAATAAATCGGCTATGCAGCGATTTAAGAGGTTCAAACACGGAGGATTGTTCGTGCTGTAAATTAAATGTCCCTTAACTTTCCCCTTAACTGCCGAATCGGATGCTCTGAATCGGAAGCCAACTTGGCGTAAAGCCTCGGCTTAACTTGTTACCAATGTGTGAGAACATTCATCTGTTATATTAAATTATAACTGACTGTCTTGTTAAGTGTAATAGCAAAGGGTATCTTACCTTTTCAAAAGCTGGTGCCCGCCCTGCTGTACTCGGCTGTTGTTCGTGTATAGCATAACGTTAGCATTTAGCTTCTGGCGATTAGATTCATGATTCGAAAGTTATAAAAGTAGGGTAGACATGTGGAGATTATCCGGCTGAACAAAACGTGCATTCATCAAACAGGTTCGTTTCCCACAGACCTTATTTCGAGCTATTTTCCCAAATCCTATGGAGAAGTCCCATTGCTTTTTTGTCGAGGGAACCAGCAGCAGCAGCAACCGGAGAAAATACTATCATCCCTGCACCACGACCGCCCGCTAATTACACGTCATCCAATCAGAGGAGACAACCTAACTGAGACAACCTAACTGAGACAATCTAACCGAGACAACCAAATAATAATAATAATTAATTAATTTATATAGCGCTTTTCTGAACCCAAAGACACTTTAACCAATGGGAGGGTACTGAGTTGAACGAGAATGCCATAGAATAAACGGGAGGGGTTCTCGTTAGACCTGGGCCTCAGGATCTCAAAATGTTTAATCATAAAATATTAATTGTTAATAATAAAACTATGTGGACAATAATGAAAAAATTGCCGGGCATCGCCGCGTCCCGTCGTCTCGCAGACCCCACGCAGCAACCAGGAAACGACACCAGTAATCCAGCTCACACTGGGGGGGGCAGGAGCTCCAACAAGCCGTTTAGGACAGAGAGTGAATACACTCAGAGATGCTGTTGAGATGTGAGTTTGGAACATTGAACAATGTAAATCTATAGTAGACCTCACAATGGAATTATGCTCAGTAGAAATGGCCATGTGATGGGACCTTTAAAATAAAATATAAAGGCTGGTCAAGTAAGAAATCTTTATGAAAAAGCAAAACAATCAAACAGAAAAACTGGGGGGTGTGTGTGTGTGTGTGTGTGCGTATGTGCACAATTGGGCTGACGTAATGTGTGCATATCCTTATATAATAAACTTGTAAATATTTAATCCACTATTTTTACATTATATTCCAGTACGTCAGATTGTTATCTCTCGATTAACAATAAATAACGAGCTGTCAGAAACACGGTGGATCCAACCAAAACAAAACACGTTGCCTTCCTAAACCCAACATTGAGTCGATGCTTTTTTTTCCGGGCCCCAATGGCATTGACCGGTTCGCGCAGTCTTCAAAGTAACCAAGCAACCTAAATACATTTGTAATTTGTGGGTGGTTATCAATCTCGAGTAAGGCTGCTCCAGAGGCCAATATTTCAAGCATACTACGTCATCGAGTGCCCGCCGAAGGACTGTTCCAATGTCCAGCATACTTGGAATTCTACCGAGGCCGGCGTACTTCGTAGCGGGACATTTCGAGGCTGCACATGTGTTTCCTCCGCGGTCTTAAAATCCCCACAATGCTTTGCGCACGGACCAATTCCAAATCTTTGGCGGAAATCGCGCTCCATTTAAGGCGGGGCCTCTCATATGACGCACACCTGTTAGCCTGTTCCACCATTCTTCGTTTTCCGAGGCTAGGAAGGATTCTTGCCTCGCTTCTGAAGCAAGTGACTCGGAAGACATGTGCTACCAAGGAAGCGTGGGGGCCAAAACAATATTTGCACCGGGGCCAATCACAACCTTGTTACGCCACTGCATGTAACGTGTTGTATTTCCACTCAGGCTACTAGTTCACTTTAAATAGCAAGCAGTCATGTCAAGCTAGCAGCAGGTCATTTCATGCTTCCTTTGAATCAGTATCAAATATATAAAATCCACTCATTATTTGAGAGTGTAACTTTCCCTTATACACGTTAGTTGCAGTGGTCTTAACGAGGGGGGGGGGGGGGGGGGGGGGCGCAGAGGCATGCCAGGGGGGGCGCGAGGAGGACCAGGAGGAAAAAATGGTTTTTAATTTTTTTTTAATTATTGATTCGAGAAAATAATATGATGCACTGGGTCTCTGTGTTTCATTAAAGCTTGGCTCTGTGTGTGTGTGGTGTGTGTGTGTGTGGTGTGTGTG